>BPLR01016159.1:0-42044 GCA_021605095.1 Caerostris extrusa | reverse complement strand
ACTATTTGCGAATATTTAGAAAACGATGCAAATACCATTTTTTCTCAGGGTGTAATGAAGCCAGTTAAAACTGTTCATTCATTTATTAACCTCTTATGAATTTCTTCTTTATTGATTGAAATATCAGAAATAAGTTTCTTCGGGCTGAATGAGCCAATGCGAACTACTCAAGAAGGGAGATCGGTGGAGTTATAACCATTGGATCATGTTTCCAGTATTTTTTTTCAAGTAACCAACAAATCTAACAGATATTTTCTAATTATCTTCATTTTTGATACAATGAAGAGCAGCTGGAGGATCAATCAAACATAAACTATGGAATTACAATTAAATTCTATGCTTCATGCACTGTTGTAATAAGACAAATTACAACAAGCCAATACAACAGCTCTAACCGGTAATTGTTATATTTGATAAAGAAGCTACTTTTACCTTAAATCTCTAAGTGGAATAAAGATGTCGAGTGCCTGAATGCGAAGCGTTCATCTACTCAATGGTATGTGAAGGCAGTAGGAAAGAAAAGTCATGATAAATAGATAATAGTAATCGTATGATTTGAGAGAAAAAAAGAAGAAAGTAAGAAAATGTAAATCATCGGTGATGAAAACGTAACAAGAAATTAAGATCCAAGATCAGTAAAGAGCACAGATCAATGGAGCAAAAAAGCAGAAAATATAAATCAAACAGCAAGGGAGTGTATATAAAAATCATCTGCAATGACCGAAGAACCCAAAAAGATAGAAAAAAAAAAATTGGATAAGAGTGAAATAAATTATAACGATCAAAAGGTTCATTAAGAAGCCAAGGTCAAAGGGAGGAAGTACGTTGGAGAAGAATGAACTGTTACTGTCAGTTTGTTTAGGTAATAAAAACTTACAGAGCAGGAAAGAATATGCGTTGAAGTAAAATATCTAAAAGCTATAAGTAAACAGGAAATTATGGTGGTTTGAGGCTTCGATTCCATTTAGAAGTAGAGAAGGATACTTCTTACCTTAAATCTAGTGAACTTTGATTTCACTTTCGAGTGCTATGTAAAAATACAACCATATTATAGGAAAGTTGTTTGCAATCTAGAATGCATGAAAACTAAGTTTTTCTTGAAAACATTCCCCTGAATGTATCACAGGTTCTTAATTTGTATCAATGTATATAAATATTCAACCCACTTTTTCAACCCACCATCGTATTTAAATTTAAATTCTCGAAATAGAGAATGGATTAAAACTCGCTTTTCGATATGCTTGATATCCGATTTCTTTTAAAATATATGAATGTTTGTGGTCGGATATCAGTGCTCTTTTCCTTGCGCTTTCAGTTTCACTTATAATGTTTAAGTAACATTTCTTCCAAACAATTATTAGACAGAGCATCATCAGAAAAAATTCTTCTGATCTGATTCAATAAAGTCACCTTGCATCTTATTTTCAGGCATTTAAGGACACATAAATGTCGAATGGCGTTTGTCACTAAGAATGCATTTTTACGTCTGTTTTACAAAACTTAGGGCGATGTCAAATTCTCAAGCATATGAAAAATATCTTTTTATTTTTTAAAACATCTTCTTTTTGTAAACATTAAGATTTTTTAAACAGAAAACAATCTAGACTTTAATATTGTATTGACAAAGGCGAAAGATAATACTTACAGAATAAATATATATTCGAATTATATTAATTTTAATAATACCACACGGAAACGCCTCCAATGTCGCTCATTCTGTAACAATTATTTAGGGTACTTTCAAATCTTTCTGTTTTAATAACTGCTTTTCAAAATCAACCAGTCAATAACATTCAATAGACCGACCAATAATTCTATCTTATGCGTGACTTGGAACTCCAATAGTCTTAAAGGAAAAATTAATGAACTACAAAATTTTATATCTGAAAGCAAACCTCATGTAATTGCTCTCCAAGAAACACATCTTCGGCCAGGCGATTCCTACAAAATTCCAAATTATATCATATATCGCTCCGATCGTCTTACCCACAGAGGAGGAGGCACGGCTATCTGCATTCATAAAAATATTAATCATCGTCAAATTCATTTTACTACAACCAGCTTTTGAAAACTCTGCTATCGTTATTAATCTCAAGAATAACCTAAAAATTACTGTTGCTAGCATTTATTGCCCTCCAATTGGTAGATTCCTCACACAAGAACTTGATACAATTGCGAACTCCAATCAACAAGTACTTCTACTTGGTGACTTCAATTCCAAGCATCCTGCATGGAATAATGGACGCAGCAACATAAATGGTTCTATTCTCTTCGAATGGACAAATCTTAATGCATTCCATGTTATTGCTCTTAATGATCCCACATATTTCTGCCTTCACAATCCCTGCAATAGTACTCCTGACATCGCACTTCTTAAAAATTTAAACGCCGGACCTGCTACTTCTATCAACGATCTTTCCATTGATCATAATCCTGTGCTAGTTGAAGTCTCTCATAATCCATTTACGTCCTTCCTCAATAGCATAATCACAACCCAATTGGAATATTTTTACTAAAATTTTCTATCAAAGCATTCCTGGTAATCCAGTCATTTCCAATAGTCAAGATATTGACAAAATAATTGATAAATTCAACTATGCTGTTACTTCTGCTATCAACCTTGCTAGCAAATCTAAAAGAACTCAGTACACCACACCAAAACTTCTTACTGAAATCACCTCTAAAATTGTAGAAAAACAGAATTTGAAAATTATGGCAAGATACCAGGTTTCCTCCGTTCAAGCCATCCCTCAACAAGCTTCAAAAAGAAATAAAGCAAATGATTCACAAAAAATGACAGATGGAATGAATTTTTATTAGACCTAAATCCAGAAGATAATTCTCTCTTCAAAATTAACAAACATTTTACCAAAAAATATCTCAAAATTCCCCCATTGGTTGGATGCTCAGGTCTTATATTCTCATCTTCTGATAAAGCGAACTCTTTTGCTGAAAACCTTTTGAACTCTCCTTTCAAGAAAACACTGAACCTTGCAATTACTCACAAATTGAGCATATTGAAGATACAGTAATTCCCTTTCTAGCTGGTCATTAAAATTATCATAACAATATTTTTTTCTCTCCATCTGACATAATTAACTTAATCAAGAATCTCAACATTCGGAAATATTCAGAACCTGACAACATTCCAAATAAAGCCTTAATGTGTCTCCTCCTTAATGCCATTACTCATCTTGCAAAAATCTACAACAGCGGTACTAAATATCACTACTTCCCTCCTATCTGAAAAAAGCAAATATCATCATGTTCCCTAAACCTGGCCAAGATTTCCTCAAAATTATCGGCCCATCAGTCTCCTTAGCTGTGTAGGAAAACTTTACGAAAAACTCTTAGTGAAACATATTACTTCTTTTTTGCGATAAAAATTCCATAATTCCAGCAGAACAATTTGGATTCCGTCAACATCACTCAACTTGCCATCAACTTCTACGTGTCACCAATATCATCACTGAAGAATATAACTATAAATTTTTTCAGGAGGTGTCTTTCTAAATGTCAAAAGCTTTCGATCGACTGTGGCACGATGAACTACAAAAATGATTTCAACTTCAAACTTCAATTTCCAACTTGGATCACACTTATCATTACAAATTATCTTAAAAATAGAACCTTTCAAGTTCGACTTCATAATGAATTCTCCACAATCGGTCGTATTAGTGCTGGTACACCTCAACGAAGCGTGCTCAGTCCTATTCTCTACAATATCTTTACCTACGACTTTCCTCAATGCACTAACATTTCCACTTGCCTATTTGCTGACGATTCTGCTGCTCTGGCCAAGGTGCTTCCATTCTGTATGTCATCAATACTCTTCAAAATTTTCTGAATATCCTAGAGGATTGGCTAACTAAATGGCGCATAGCAATTAATGTCTCTAAATCTCAAGCCATCATTTTCCGAAAAGGACACGCCAGACAACCATATATTAATCTCTCCCTTTTTGATCAACAAATTGAATGGACAACTAATATTAAATATCTCGGCTTAATTATAGACAATAAACTTACGTTTCGAGCTCTCATATTCTAAAAATCAAAGAAAAATGTTGGAAAATTTTTTATCTCTCTCTACCACTCATTAATAAATTTTCTAAATTAACTTTGTCAAACAAACTTCTTCTCTACAAACAAGTTCTTAGGCCTATCCTTACCTATGCTGCCCCAATCTGAGCTCTAGCTGCACAAAAAAGAAATCTAACAAAAATCTGTACAAATTATTCCAAACAAGCTTTACGAAGAAGTTTGTTTTGAATAATTTGTATCAGATCATCACTGGTGCAGCCTGGTTTGTCCGCAACTCTACAATTCATCAAGATTTAAAAATTGATTCTATTGACAACTATATTACTGTGGCGGCTTTGTAAAGGTTGCGTAGTGTTGTTAAAATCCAGACGGCAAAAATAAAAGACGATAATCAATTTTTACATTTACATCTTTATTCCATTTCTTCTAAAGCCAACTACGTAATAGCAACAACGTTCTGTTTTCATTCTAGCGGGGAAATTCCCTTTTTTAACAGTGAAAGTAGAAGTCGTTCAATGTGTATTCCATTTTCCATCAATAGGTGTCGCTACATCACTCCCCTACCAGTAACAAAGTTACGTTACTTTGAAAATGGTAGAAGAATTAATATATCTATACAAATAATGGCGAACAAATACACATTGATACAAATTTAAATTGCACAAAATAATTACAAATACAATTACATATAAAAATTGACATACAATAAATCAAGTTAACTTTTAAAATGGACATGGACGAATTATTATTTTGAAGAAAATTCAATAATGTCATTGAAACGAACAGGAAGTTTTACTGGTCTTCCACAACGTGTTGTTGTATTTGGCTGTGCAACTTGCTGACTTGGTATAAATGTTTGCTCACTCGGCACAGATGTATGATCATTTGATGACGTTGGATTCAGATGTTCATTAGGTTGTAACACATATGCCGGTTTTAATCTATCCACGGAAATATTAACTTGTTTATTTTTAATAGATAGAAGAAAGTTTTTAGGGATCTTTGCAATACCAAATAGGGTCCTTCATATGGGGGTTCTAAAGGTTTTTTAACTCTGTCAATTCGCAGAAACACATGTGAACATGTGTACAAATCTTTTGGAATGAAGATCTTTTGTTGACATTTGTTTTTGGATTGGTATGGTTTTAAGTCGGCCATCTGTTTTCGGAGATTGCTTACAAAATTATCATCAGATATTGGCAATCTGGATTCTTCAAAGAATTCGCCTGGTAATTTAATAGTTTTGCCATAAACCATTTCAGCTATTGTATACTTACAGTCCTCATGTAGAGCAGCTCGCAAACCCATAAGAACCGTTGGTAATGTGTCCGTCCAACGAACGTTGTTATGACATCTAATAGCTGTTTTCAAGGTACGGTGAAGACGTTCAACTTTTCCATTACTCTGAGGATGGTAAGAAGACGTATGGTTTACTTTAACACAACATAGCGCAGCTAAACTTCGAAATAGTTCTGAAATAAATTGAGTGCCTCTGTCAGTAATAACACAAGTAGGTACACCAAATCGGGTAATCCAATGCTCATAAAAAGCTTTTGCTATACTTTCTGCAGTGATATTTGATAACGGTACCACTTCCATCCAAGAGGTAAACCGATCAATACACGTCAAGCAGTATGTGTATCCATTAGAAGGTGAATAAGGTCCAATTAAATCTATATGAACGACACTAAATCTCTCATCTGGTGCTTGAAATTGTGAATATTCTGATTTTTGTATGTTTAGTTATTTTATTTTTCTGACAGTTTATGCAAGTTTGAGTCCACTGTTTAACATCTTTTTTCATATTAGGCCAAATGAATCTTTTAGTTATTTCTTTTACAGTAGTTCGAATTCCAGAATGAGCTAAACTGTGAATTGTATTAAATATTGTGGTTCGAAAATTTTTGGTATGAATGGTCTGATACTGGAAGTAGAGGTATCACAATGCAAGAGCTTTCCTGATGGCAATTGGTGTTCTTTAAAATGTAATGATTTGGAATGTAATTTCAATTGTTGCAGTTCATCATCATTAATTTGTGCATCTGCTATCAAGTCATAATCAACAATAGGTGAATCGATGTTCTCAATTCTAGACAGTCTGTCGGCTACCACATTGTTTCGACCACTGATATGGTATAGGTTAGTAGAGAATTGTGAGATATATTGTAGGTGTCTTAGTTGTCTGGGGGAGGCTTTATCATTGTTTTGCTTAAAAGCGAATGTTAACGGCTTATGATCAGTATAAATATCGAAATCTCGACCTTCAAGTAAATGCTTAAAATGTTTAATGGATAAATATATACCCAAAAGTTCACGGTCGTAAACGCTGTAATTTTTCTGAGCATCATTAAGTTTTTAGAAAAATGCAATTGGCTTCCATCCATTTGGTTCTTTTGTTGAATAACTGATCCAATAGCCCAATCAGATGCATCTGTGAGAAGTGCCAGAGGGTAATCGGAGTTGGGATATGCCATTAACGCTATTTGTGCAACATCTTGTTTGCATTTTCAAAACTTTGTCTAGTTTCATCGGTCCATGGTATTTGGCGTCGATCTTTTTTTTGTAGATCCTTTCAAAAGTTCATGTAGAGGGGCTTGAGTTTTTGCGGCATTATTTATATAATTACGATAAAAATTGATCATTCCTAAGAAGGAACGTAATTCGTGCATAGTTTCTGGCAATGGATATTCTATGATAGCTTTGATCTTTTGAGGTTGAGGTTGTGAGCCTTCCGCAGATATTTGGTAGCCTAAAAAATCTATTACAGGTACTCCCAAAAGTGATTTGCTAACATTAATCCGTAGACCATATTTATCTAAGCGCTGAAAAACTATTTTAAGATGTGAACGATGTTCTTCCTCGCAAGAAGAGGCGATCAACACATCATCTAAGTATGGAAACACAAAGTCTAGACCATAAAGAACTTCATTTATAAACCTTTGAAATGTTGCAGGAGCATTTTTGAGACCAAAACTCATCACATTGAATTGATAAAGTCCAAAAGGTGTGATGATGGCAGTTTTTGCCTTATCTTCATCTGCTACAGGAATGTGATAATATGCTTTTTAGTAATGTCAATTTTAGAAAATATAGTTTTATTAGTTAAAATATGTTGAAAATCCTGGATTCGAGGTATGTTATATCGATCAGGTATAGTTAAATCATTCAATCTTCTATAATCACCACACGGACGAAAAGAACCATCTTTCTTTGTTTGTTAACAGAATTGAGGGAGAGGAAAAAACACGTCCGCTCAGCTCAAAGTCCAAACGATCAGTGCACTGTACTACCGCAATTTTTGCATTTTAAACATAAATAAAAAAAAGACACATTTAATATAGTAAAATATTTTTAAATAATTGCTTGCTTAGATTTGTAACTTTAAAGTTATTTTTGTTGCCATTTTTTTATGGAGCTTGCGTAGCTAAATAATTTGTACTTATTAAATATTTATTAAATTAGAATTCAGAAAGATGTTTAAATTTAAATTCTTTGAGGTATAATCATTGCTTGATACTCAATGCATGTAAGTCAGCATTTTAGCAACTCAACGTAACAATACGAATACAAATAATTCACTGTAACCTTACAGTCACTATTAAATTTTTTGTTGAAGCGAGGTTTGTAACACGTTATAAAAATCTTTTTTCATCCATCATTATATTTCTCCAAATTAATTTATATTTATATTTATTTTCAGAGTAACATATTTCGGAGACATATTTACAAAAATGTCCGACATTGAAGTGTAAGTGTTATTATTAATCCTTATTGAACTCTAATAACCCACCTCATTTTTAAATAGCATATTTAATTGTAATATACATTCAGTTTTGTAAAGTTCTTGATTTTGTTTTTACTTTATAATATAATATTGCAGTGATACAACTGGTGGTGGTGATATGGATGTCAACACAGCCCTTCAAGAAGTTTTGAAAACTGCTCTTACTCATGGCAAGTTGTCGCGAGGTATTCATGAAGCCGCCAAATCTTTAGATAAAAGACAAGCACTCTTGTGTGTTTTGGCCACAAACTGCGATGAACCTCTATATCTGAAACTTGTTGAAGCACTTTGTGCAGAACATCAAATACACCTTTTAAAAGGTAAGTTCCTCTGGTAATATTGCAAATTGTGTTGATTCGCATTCAGTAGATATTGATTTTAATCCAAATATTAAATAATGATATACTAATGAATATATGTAAGAAATTGGTTACTGTCATGTAGTAATATATTAAACATGCATAGTTTTTTAATTTTTGGGAAATTTCTGTATCGTGAATATTGACATTAATACATACCGAAATATATGATGTACATTATCTTAAGCCAGTCTGGAACTGCTGTATATATATTTATATATAATATAAGCTATTTATTCATGTACTATTAATAAATATACTTATATTTAACTCATTTAATATTAAATTAATAAGTCTCACTTATGTAACAATTTAAATACAAAAATGACAATTATTGTAGTAATGAAATTGCTGGAGAGAAGTTAGTGGGTGATTGCCAAGTATGTTTGTGAGAATATATAAACATTTTAAATTGAAATTTCTCATGTTTTTTTCTTCCAACTTGGCGAGAAATAGGAAGATGAAAAACAACCAATGTTTTGATGTTACACCTTGCATGGAATACTGCAAGGTTAAACATCACACATTCTTAACATTTTGTTATTATAAAATTGTAGTTTTTATTTTGAGGTAGCTATTTGTTATTTAAATCTTCTCAAGTACTCTTCATTTACATAAAATGTTGTCATAATTCTGTTTCTGATTATATTTCTGTATTATTAAACTTATTGAAATCAGTGCTGGTGACTGATTGTTACCAAAGTTTATATAATTATTCAAATAAGCATAATTTTAAATATGATGAAATCAAGGCTCCCTCTACTGAGTTGACGTGAGGAATGCTAGATTCTGATTATTCTGAAATATTACACTTGAATATTTGAAATAATTGATGTAAGTAGTGGTTTCAGTTTTTGTTTTACTGATGAAATCAAGGCTCCCTCTTCTGAGTTGACATGAGGAATGCTAGATTCTGATTATTCTGAAATATTACACTTGAATATTTGAAATAATTGATGTAAATGGTGGTTTCTGTTTTACTGATGAAATCAAGGCTCCCTCTTCTGAGTTGACATGAGGAATGCTAGATTCTGATTATTCTGAAATATTACACTTGAATATTTGAAATAATTGATGTAAATGGTGGTTTCTGTTTTACTGATGAAATCAAGGCTCCCTCTTCTGAGTTGACGTGAGGAATGCTAGATTCTGATTATTCTGAAATATTACAGTTGAATATTTGAAATAATTGATGTAAATGGTGGTTTCTGTTTTACTGATGAAATCAAGGCTCCCTCTTCTGAGTTGACATGAGGAATGCTAGATTCTGAAATATTAACCCATAACAGGGGAGGTGAAAAGTATTAGATAATGGGAGATGTGCAGTCTTTTATGACTGCTCATTGTTTTTATATTTCACTTGGATGTTCTTTTAACTATTAATTGACAGAAAAAAATTGTTTTTACATTTTAAAGTGAATTGAAACCTGACAGAGCCTTAGATTTTTCAATAAAACAAAACTTATGAAAGTTCTAAACACTTTTATCGGCTTGTGATCCCTGTAACCTTCACAATGCTAGTTTCTTATACAATTGCCTTTTCTGCATATTTTCCTACATGTAATGCTATTACATAACATGTTTGTATTCTTCTAATTATCTCTGCAGTGAATTGCAACTTTTGCAATTTAAATTGACTCCCAGAAATAAATTTTTGCCCTCTGTGTGCTAATTTGGCCGTGAGTAACTAATTGATTATTTAATTTGTTGATATGAAGAATGCTAGTTTCTGATTGCTTATATTTAAGCTTATCGAATTGGCTTAATTTAGAGTTCTCTGTACTGTACTTAGTGGTTGTTCAGAGAATTAATTTAAGGCAATTAATTAAATAAGCTTCATTTGAGACATGATGAAATCAAGGCTCCCTCTACTGAGTTGACGTGAGGAATGCTAGATTCTGATTATTCTGAAATATTACACTTGAATATTTGAAATAATTGATGTAAATAGTGGTTTCTGTTTTACTGATGAAATCAAGGCTCCCTCTTCTGAGTTGACGTGAGGAATGCTAGATTCTGATTATTCTGAAATATTACACTTGAATATTTGAAATAATTGATGTAAATAGTGGTTTCAGTTTTACTGATGAAATCAAGGCTCCCTCTTCTGAGTTGGCGTGAGGAATGCTAGATTCTGATTATTCTGAAATATTACACTTGAATATTTGAAATAATTGATGTAAATGGTGGTTTCTGTTTTACTGATGAAATCAAGGCTCCCTCTTCTGAGTTGACGTGAGGAATGCTAGATTCTGATTATTCTGAAATATTACAGTTGAATATTTGAAATAATTGTTGTAAATGGTGGTTTCTGTTTTACTGATGAAATCAAGGCTCCCTCTTCTGAGTTGACATGAGGAATGCTAGATTCTGAAATATTAACCCATAACAGGGGAGGTGATAAAGTATTAGATAATGGGAGATGTGCAGTCTTTTATGACTGCTCATTGTTTTTATATTTCACTTGGATGTTCTTTTAACTATTAATTGACAGTAAAAATTGTTTTTACATTTTAAAGTGAATTGAAACCTGACAGAGCCTTAGATTTTTCAATAAAACAAAACTTATGAAAGTTCTAAACACTTTATCGGCTTGTGATCCCTGTAACCTTCACAATGCTAGTTTCTTATACAATTGCCTTTTCTGCATATTTTCCTACATGTAATGCTATTACATAACATGTTTGTATTCTTCTAATTATCTCTGCAGTGAATTGCAACTTTTGCAATTTAAATTGACTCCACCCTCTGTGTGCTAATTTGGCCGTGAGTAACTAATTGATTATTTAATTTGTTGATATGAAGAATGCTAGTTTCTGATTGCGTATATTTAAGCTTATCGAATTGGCTTAATTTAGAGTTCTCTGTACTGTACTTAGTGGTTGTTCAGAGAATTAATTTAAGGCAATTAATTAAATAAGCTTCATTTGAGACATGATGAAATCAAGGCTCCCTCTACTGAGTTGACGTGAGGAATACTGGTTTCTGATTGTAAACTTAATTGAATTTTCTTTTTTGTGGATTAAGAATTATATTCTGATTTTGTTGATCATATGAATTCTATCTCTTTGCTTACAGTATGGTAGGTTATATTAGAATAAGCATAATTTAAGCTGTGTATACTGAATGAGCATTAACATTTAAGGAAATTAGTTTAATGAACTAATTTGTGACATGATGAAATCAAGGCTCCCTCTACCGAGTTGATGTGAGGAATGCTAGTTTCTGATTGTTCTGTTATTAAAAATAAATAATTGAATAAAACTTATTTATGGTTCCTTATACTGAGTAAAACACAAAAATTGCTACTGCCATATTTTCCTGAAGTTGAAGGAAACTTCAGGAAAAACAAACATCTGTTATAATATCCCAAAATTCTTTATAACAAGACTTGCAAAATTTTCAAATTTTTAGCATTATTACCTTGTCTACATAGACAAATAGAATCGATCCCAGGCATTGTACAAAATCATTGTGCATCAGCAAGATTTTCTTTTTTTTCTTCCAAATCCATTCCCCTGGCATTTCTTCACTAGAACTGCTTGAAAAGCATCTGGTGTATCTTTGAAATATTTAACTATCATAATAACTTTTTAGTTTGCTATTGTATTTCGAAATTTTCATCTTGTAATTCACTTTAGTCATCATCTCCTCTTTCATTGAAACCTTCATCACTTTTGTAAAATATATATTACTTATTTCTGACATTTTGGGGCAGTCTGTCACAAAGGTTCTCTAAAGCAGTGGAAGCAATGTCCACTTATTACTGTTGCAAATAACTCTTGTCATAAACAAGAATGTATATGTTTAATTTTGTCCTAGTTTATATGACAAATTAGACTCGTTATCCGTAACTTAGGCTAAAAACATCTGTCATCAAATGCATCCAAGTAGTCGAGACATAATTAATTCAAGGATTCCTCTTCTGTATGATTTTAAGTAATGCTGTTTTCTGTTTTTATATATATTGAATTGAAATGGTAATATATATTATCACCTGTTTAGGTGAGGGTAACTTTTTTTCATGTTAAATTTGAAAACTTGCATTTGTTAGTAATAGTGTAAATTCTTTATATTAGATAGAAAATTACCTTTGTCTTTGCATTGAAGTTTCTTTTCATATTTAAAACACTTCTTTACTTCTTATGAACTGATATCTAAAAATCTGGCTTTTTTGATTTTAGGTTGATAGCAATAAGAGACTAGGAGAGTGGGCTGGACTTTGTACTATTGACAAAGAAGGAAAAGCAAGGAAAGTTGTTGGATGTAGCTGTGTTGTTGTAGTTGTAAGTGTAATTTTATCTTTTTTTTTTGTCTTTTTTTTTTTCATTGTAAGCCTTTTGATTAATTTATTTGATTTTTTTTTTTTTTTTTTTACAGGATTATGGCAAAGAAACACAGGCACATGATGTGTTAAATGAATATTTCAAATCGAAAAGACAATAATGAATGTTTAATAAAATTAAAAAAGAATCCTTGTATTTATGTGTTTTTCTTGTGCAATATAATAACACATTATTTATGCTGTACATTATTTTAAATTTAATATCAATCTTGTATTAATTAAATCAACAGTAAATAAAAACAAAAAGAAAGATAATTGTGATAAAATATGTACCAATGATTAAAGGCATATTTAAAATCTCTGATCACGAAGGCTAAGATGAAGTATTAATTTTTTTCACTAACTACTAGTGAGTCATTTATAAAGTTATCTTAATTTTTTAATTGATTGTATTTTAATGCATCTTCTAGGCATTCCCATAGCTTTTTCATTGTGCATAATTAGAAAATGATATCAGTTTTTTCAAAAGATTCACATTCTATGTTGAAAATAACTTGAATGAAACTTATTCCATTCTATTTAAAGCTTCATTTAATGGGTGCTTTGTGAAACATTTAAAATTCAGGTGGATATTAATTACAAGTATGGTATAAATTATAATTTATTGAATGACTTGTAATGGAGTGTAATTTTATGGATTATTCAAATAACATTTGCTTTAGATTTGGTTAATTTGTATATAAAACTTTTTAAAAATAGGCAAGGGGGAAAAAAAAAATATTCAGTTTTCCTAATGTGCGCCAGAGATAAGGCTTCATTTTAAGATTAAATACCTTGGATTGTATATATTTACCATGACAAACTAAAAGATACAATATATTCTGTGTGTTTTGTAATCATTGATAAAAGTTGAAAATTAATAAATTGTTACAAAATACATGTCTGTATCGCACACTGCCTGTCTGTTGATTAATAAGGCTTAGATTTCTTTTTTGTTAATACAGACATTGAAACATTTTTCCTTAAAAATTCCAGGCCTCGCCAGTGGTAAACAATTTCAAGATGATTGAGGAAAACAGTACAGTGAGGACTGACTTATAAAACATGGTTAATTTCATATGTTGGTGTGGAAATTAAGGCTTGACATGAACTTGGATAAGGATTGTGAATGTTGTAGAAGAGGATTATGATAAACTTTTACTATTTATTATGGTTTCATTTTTTTGAACAAATGCAGATTCTAAATTTGCCTTTATGTATATGTCGCATTTTTTGGCGAGGCTTAGACATATTTATTTGCTTCATTTTCATAGTTTTCAAGACAGATATCTTCATATTTCTTTCCAGTTCATCTTAAACTTATATATGTTACTAATTGGAATATAACCACTGTGGTTTCATCTTGCCAAATGAGTATTCATATAAAGATGTTCTTAAGAATCAATAATTGACATTACATTATTTTTGAATCTTAATTATGAGTATGTAATGGTCTGTCAAACTTGAGATATTTGAATTATACCAGATCTTGTCTTTTCAGTCTAAGGTTAGGCTATAGATTATGAGCAGAGAAGTATTGCAATTTTATATAAGTATGCAAGAAATTTTATCTGCAGTTATTTCATATGATACAAGTATAAAATCTGTCCAAAAGATTGTACATAGTAAGCAAAGGGGCAATAATTCAGCCTCTTAGAATTTCACTTTGTCAACTTGAAAAACTCCTGTATTGGCCATTTGCAATAGCTAAATTTGAATCTAGAGCAAACAATCATGCCATGAAGTAGATTTTGATCAGCTGATTTCTATTCATTATAGACCAATCATTTAAATTGTAAATTTTTGACCTTATTTTTTACTTTAGGACAATAAATGGCCCTTTAGGGATGTGATAATATATAAAATTTTAAAGCAGTCTTTTTATTCCCCCTTCTTATATCCTATGTAAAATGCTGCTCATTGCTTTTCTCCTTAATTGTTTTCTATTGTCCCAAATTATACATATCCAATTTGGTAATATAAATTTCATTTCACTTTTTAAGCTTATTAGTAATTGGTTATATGCGTGTTAAATCAGTATCTCTATTATTATTGATCATGAATCACTTGATGTTAACAGAAATGCATACGTGGAAATTTGTCTTAGATTCTGATTTATGCAAAGTATTATTTTTAGAATTCTCTTAATGATTTATATTGCCCTTTGTTTTCTTTACCATTACAATTTATGAATTAAAAAACTTCTCTGTTAGATTTCTTGTTGCTATTTTCCTTTCCTTGAAAGTTTATTAGTAACGATATCAAATGTTGACTTTTCTTAATGAAGATTTTGAATGTTAGTACCCAATACATAATCATGCCTATTAATGTTTATAATTTAAAAAAGTGAATGATTGTTTTAGTATTTAATGGTTCATTTTTTAATATAAAGGACTAATAATTTTCTTGGAAATTTTTTAACATTTCTTTTAAGATAAGTTTTGATAAAAAAGAAGTAGAAAAAACAAAAAAATTTTTTGTTTAGATTTGAAATATTAAAAGAAATTTTAGATTTATATAAACACTAAATAGAATTAGCATAATATATACATATAATGCAAAATGATACTACTATTTGAGTGTTGCGAATTGTATCCAAGTCTCATAGCAACCTCTTAACTTTTATCTTGAGCTGAGGTAAGGCATATTGTCCTTTGACTAATGGCTAAGTAAAATTAAAATTCTGTTTAATAATTTATAGTTAAAAATAAGATTAATTGTTTACGAATAAATCATTCAATAAACATTGAATTCTGATTAACAAAATTGTTATACTGTATTCATACTTTTATTTTTGTAGTGTTTTTCTATTTTCCAGCTGAATGTGGTCTTAATTTGGAAGACTCTTTAATTCAAGGTTGTTAATATTTGATAGATAATAAGGAATGCTGGAAAATGTAACGATAAATTTTCTGAAACTAGACAGGGAAATTACATGTTTAATATTATTTCTGAAGTACCATAGGATAATAATTAATTCTTGGTTTTGATTTCTAATCTTTTTTTATATGACCCTTAACTGAGCTCACATATGCTAGCTATGACTAGATGAAAGTAGGCAAGATAAATGAGTTTTTTTGCTGGCTAGTAAAAGATTAATTTCTGCAAATAGGTGGATAGAGTATGCAAAAATTTATATTTGAGATTTACAATAGTGTAGTTTCCTGTCAAATATTACCCCTAAATGATCAAGTGATTGGATGATTATAATTTGGGAGTATTGTATGATCTTTTGCTAGTGAATAGTACTGCTTCAATTTTATTGAGAACTGCTGTGTTGTCAGTATACAAACTGAATTTAATCGCATGATTCTATGAAATATCAATATAAATATATGGAAATAGATCAAATACAGAACCCTGGGAAACACCAAATTTGATTTTTCTGACTGAAGAGTCAGTTTGTGCACATGATCAAAAACTACATGACACTACTTGATACATGATAAAAAACTTTGACTATGTTAAGGAAAATAGCAGCAGAATCAAATTTCTAAAAGAAACCCTTCAAAACCAGTTTCAGCGAGATTTTAGAAGTTGATGAATAGTAGGATTTTCAATGAAGCCCTATTGCTGCAATATCATGATTTTCTTTTTGCATGTTTTATATTTGCAGATGACCTTTTCTACGAATTTACAGACAGTAGGCAAGAGTGAAATCGGTCTCGCTGGAAGAAGTTGGGTCTTTACCAGGGTTTTCTGATAGGAATTAAATTTAGTAATAGTTATTGACTGTGGTAGAAGTAGTGGATTATGAATATTATTCTCAAGAAACTGTCTGCTGTTTCTTCTAACAGTAGGCATATAATTGTTGAATCTAGGAGGGAGATTACCAATATTAGATTCTTCTCTGTCGGGTTTTTAGTTGCTGTTTTCCAAATGAATCCATCAGTACAATTCAAAGTTTGCAGGTAATGATCTCGGGTAAACAGTTGGTACTTAACAATAGTTCTAAGGATGGTTTGTGCAAAGTTGTAGATATTTGTTGGGTGCATTAGAGAATATTTGCTAATTTTTTCTGTTTCTATTACGATTAGTTATAAGATTTAATATGCAGAAAGTAATTATTATTCTTAGAGTTATGCATTGGTGATTGTGTTAGTTAATTTTTCTGATTCAAGATCAAGATTGCACGGGCTACTAAAATTAAGTCAGACTTAGCCATTTGCCAATTTTTCATATAATCAATGACAAGACTATCCCAATGAAAAATTCTGCACCAAATATCTAACTTTCTAACCGTCCATGAAACAATTTCAGGCTCTCCTCCTTTTATACAGCAAAACTGCAATAGAAATTTTCCCAAGAACTTCATTAATACATGTATAAACTTATATCAGGATAGGTGATCCAAGCTGTGTTTTTGGAAGTTAGAATACACAGATGTAAAAAAGCAATCTTGTCAAGTAAGTGGCCAGCTTAATATGTTTATTAACCATTGCCAATAGAAATCATATCTTTAAACATATTTATTTTAGAAATGGAGAAATAAACATTTTCAGAATGAGTAGCCTCTAATTTTCACAATGCAGTCACCCCTGTCTTACGTGGAAAAATATGACCAAAAACGAGGCGATTTACATCAATTCTCACTTAAAGTAATGGAGTGATTTCTAGATAATTTGTAATAACTTTTAAATGGGCAAAATGAAACCTTTGTTGTTCCATTTTCAATATTTTAAATCAATACTTCAAATCCATAAAATAAATTTCTTTAATGTCTAAAATTGATTGATGATTATGTACAGATAATTATATGCACATATATTACATTGAACCATATACAATTAAAAGTTATTGGACTGTTGCTGTTCTTCATCGGTTGAAGAATGCTGATCAGCTGTTACAGCTTGTATTTGTACAGTAGCTGTACCACCACCTGGAGTTTGAGTTAGAAACACAGGAGTACCTGATTGACCTGATGCTTGTGCAATTTGGTAAACAGCCTGTAATAAACAAAATCATATTTCAATTGAATTTTTAGGCACATTACAAAATACAAGATAATTTTAAACATTAAAAAGCAATGTAACTTTTAAACTATTACAGTTAAAAAAATTATTTTACCAGCTTTTTTTATATATAATGTATATGGAAACAGTACATAAAAAAAAAAATAAATGAAGATGCGAAGGATCAAATTCATATCATTAACTGAAAAAGTACAGAAAATTCTAGAAGTAGAACAAAATTTTTATAATCTTTTTCACAAGATTTAAGGGCTTTATTTTTAATATTAATATACAACAGGTAAGAGTGTTTTTAATTACAATTTGATTAATTAAGTTATATCATTTGCTGCTAACTTCACCGTGAATTCCCCTCTAAATATCAGTTTACTTCAGAGCAACAGAACACAAGAAAACTGAAATGTTAACCAGCTCTTGGGGAAATAAATTTTTACTCTAAATACTGCCAATATTTGGTCCTGCATCAAAGAATTAGAACCTTTGAACTAACACTCAATGGTAAGTTCTTTTTTGAGGTAACATTAAAACGCTTGGGACACAGCATTTCATGACTGATGCTAGCAGCTCATGCATTCAAATGTGAATATGCTTTTATAAGCATTGATTACACAACCAGATTAACAAAAACATTGGTTTTTATATAAATGCTGTTTCTTGAAAGCAAATTACTATACAGCTTTCATCCTATAATTAAGCAACAATTATATTAATTAAAAATAGTTTATAGATAAATATATAAAATAATATCATAGATTTTTATTAGACATTCATTAGTTGACTAATGAAATTACTAATAACTAATAGTTTACTTTCTTTCAATTACATAACTTCATACCAATTTAGAGTGACTATTTCTCTTTGAAATGCTTGTTTATTATAAACATTGTAAGGATTAAGGATTAAATTGTCATTTGATTTTACCCACAATTTAAAATTTTTACAACATTACCAGATATGAACTTATACATGTTAAAAAATATTATAATTTTTTTTTTTTTTTTTTACTTTGTATTAACATTAGAAACTTAATTTATAATTATGTTACAAACATTTTGTGACATTTAAAGGTTTTTTTTTTTAAGTAATTAAATTTTAGAAAAACAATTAGCTGTACAGATATATACTGCTAAAATTTGTTATAAAGGTAGAAAAACTTTTAAGAAAATCCTCTTTAACGAATTTGATACCATCTTATCCTATATTTTTAGGGTCAAGAAAATTCCTGCTTTTTTGATTACTTACATCTATTAATAAAAATAATTTTTAAATATTTGCCATAAAATCATTATTTTAAATGTCATTTTATGCAAACAGATTTTTTTTTTTTTTAATGAATAAATTTTAAAACGATCACTATTCAAAGTAAAATACAAAGTATCTGGCAATTCTTAAAACTTACAATTTTTTTCAGGGATCCTGTAGTGACTGGGGAATTGCATTTAATTATTATACTGAAAAATTAATGTAATGTCTAACATTTTCTTTAAAATTATTATTACACACACACACAGAAAAAAAACCTTTTCCCTAAAAAATAATGTTTCTCAGGCTTTTAGCAATTAAAATTATTTTAAAATTTCCATGCAACTGTGAACTTTTAACATTGCTGAAATTTTTTACATACAACAATGTTATAAGGATTAATTAAAATGCACAGTATGAAGTCTATTATTAAGGCTCGTGCACACAGACACCCCCCCTTCAGAACTATTACAAGCTCTTTGTAATATAAAAAACACCATTTTGGCATCAGGTTATTTCTGGTTAAGTTGCAAATTTTACCTATCATATTCTCATCAAATATTATTGCCCATACAACTTCATACAATAACCTCTCCTGCATACGGTGCATTTTATAATATGACATCAATCAAGCATTTGCTTTGGTTTTCTTTTGTATGGATTTAGGCGTTTGTCGACTTTCATCACCAGATGGCAAACACAATGCTGCTCACTTTTTCATTAAATATGTACATGTTTAATCCTTTACAATTTTATTTAGAGTGCTTTATCTTAGATAACCCCCTCCCAAATGTGTCAGATTAAAAGAGAGGTTACTGTAATAGGGTCTAAATGGGCACACTATATGACCAAACTGTTTACGTTTTTTATAACAGAGGGTAACCAATTTTATGACACAAACAAAATAAAATATAATTTCAATCAGTTTTTCTTTTATTCATGAATAAATCATAAAAATATTATTTTCTACATACTCATCCTATGACATATTTGAGAGATATAAAAGTATTTTATAAGAGAACACCTACTTACTGTTTGAAGGCATTGTGAAATGCAAAATTAGTTTTTACACAGAATAAATTTTTATATAACAAGAATTTTGAAAATTTATGAACACAATAATTTATTCAACTATTCCTATAACCAATTTTTTTCAATCGACATAGAAATTCAACAAATATATATTCTAACTAACTGGATTATAATGCTGGACACACATAACAGTCTAATAGATATCGTAATATCTCAAAACTTTTTATTTTAACATACTCTTTTAAACAAATCAAAGTTCTGCACTTTTATTCATGATAAATTTTTTAGTAAAGGAAACTGAAAATTTTTTGGTTTCAATAAAGTAAACAACTGCATAAATAAGTAATTTTTGGCAACCCTCCCTCGCCTCCCAAGAACTATTCAAATTGATTTTAATTATTATCATCAATAAAAAAATCCAAAGATAAGCAAATGAAACTGAAAATGATAGAGAAAAGGCTATGTATGATAATTGCCAATAGGATGGAAACAGCTGTTTTTTGTTAAGGTAGGGAGGATAAAGAGAAAACCAACCTGAGCCTGTTGCTGTTGTGTAAGCTGTTGGTTAGCCTGCTGAAAGACAGTCCCCTGACAAAAACAAAACAACAATAAGCATGCAAAACACGATGGGATTAAGCAGACATAAGGTTAAACACAATTGCGCAACATTGATCAGACAAACAAGCATGAGAAGGGAGATGCATTGACAGCAGTAGAGAAATGATATTAGGTACTCAATATATAATATATACTGAGTTAGCAAGGAAATAACTTGGGTTCTAAATATTTAAATATATTGTGATAATTAAAATTAGTTTCTTATCAATTGAATGTATAATATTAAAATGCATAATTTATATATGCATATATAAATACTTTGTCAACAAAAATATCCTTTCAATAAAATTTTAAATAAAAATTGGCTATGAATACTAACCTCATTAAAAAGTATTTTCATAATAATATAAAAAAAAAAAAAAAAAAAACCTTAAACTTATTTTCTAATCCTTTTTTATAGTTACCTTTTATTCACTAATCATACATTAATTTATAAAGCATACAAGGAGTCCCTGAATTCCCAGCCAAACTTCAAGGAGAGTAAAATTTAGATAAAGCACTTTTTTGTATAGCAATAAGGGATTGGAAATTTAAGTATACAATGAAAAAAAAAAAAAATGCTAATAGTTTTGCATTAGTACATAATCCTGAGTTTCTGCAAATGTACATTTCACAAATGAAGCTACCCTTATATGAGTTGTACTTTGCAAAATGCACAATTCCTTTGTGTAATCCATCTTAAACCCACATGCTTTTCAGATGCTATTCTCTGTTATTGTGAGCAGGTACCGTAAATGATTTCTTTTATTGGCACTTGCTACCACATCAAATCAACAGCATAATATATCGAATTTGATAGATATTATCAGAATTACTAGATAATGCTCCAATTGCCATACAGAATGTCATGTAGTTTCAGCTTGACAAATCTCCAGCCCATTTTTTCTGCAGTAATCTTTGTTATTAATGTACGCCTCTTTAGCCCTTGATGGACTAGACCAGGTGCTTGGCAAGCATTTTCACCCAGTTTATCAAGTATTGATTTTCTTACACAGTCATCTCAAGGCACTCATTTATTAGGCTCTGACTTTGATGAGGACTGCTAGACGCTGCCAGGCCTGTATCAATGTTGGTAGCCCATTTGAGCATTTACTATCAATGTTACTTAAATAAGAAGTTTTTTTTTCCCCTATTTCCTCAGGAATTCTTGTTTTTCTGCTTGCACCTCATTTACGACTTCACATTACTATACAAAAACAAATGCTTCTTTATGCATATTTTACCTTTTCTTAAACTTTTAAGCACATGAATTTGGACACATTCTATTAATTTTACTATTTAAATAAAAGATGAAAATCATCAATGTGATAAACATTATTTATGACAGTTATTAAAAACCTAATCATAACTTTAAATTTTTAGGAATTCAGCTAATATATACACCACTCATTTAGTATGTATAAACATGTTTATAAAGTAAAACAAAACAGAAAAAAAAAAAAGAAAGCAGCATAATAGAACAAAATAAGTTTAACATAGTACTTAACTTCCAACAGCAAATATGTATGTATGCATTTAAGTTAAAACTAATAACAAATATTTTACTAATCAATTTGCAATCAATGAAAATAAAATATTGTTTTATATATAAATTTGTGTATTCTTTATATTTTTAAAAATGGTATTATAATTTATTATGATGATGGATTTTTTTTCCTTTTTAATTGTACTTTTGTGTTTGAACAAATTAAATTTCTTTCAAAAACTGAAATATGCAATAAAGTTTATTTCTGCATAATAATCAATATTCTTTCAGGTGAGACATTATTCAAATATTCATTGAAATGCTCAATTTATGTTTTAAATATTTTACTATTAAAGCTGTTGGTTCCCTTTGATAATTGCTACTGTATTTACTATAAAGTTGTGTTTTTATTTGCAAAGCAGAGCAAAGAGGATTACATAGCAATCACCAGAAGTTGGCAAGCGGGCAATAGCGAGCAAGCTCCTCCGATTTATATACACATACTATAACATATGAGTACAGTTTTTAGTACTAAATTATTTACCTCCCAAAAAAGAAGTATACAAATTGTTTTACTTGAAATTAATCCACTGTAACAATAAATATACATATTAAGATACAAACATTCCCTGCAATTCAATCAAAAAGTTGCCATGCAAGTTTGAAGGAGAGCAATCCTCACCTGAGAATATTGCTGGGGTTGGTTTGAACTAACCCCATTCCAGAGGTTCTCTGCACTCACCTGAGTTGCAGTCTGTTGAACCGGTGAATTGTTCTGCTGAACAGGGGCAGCATGAATTATAATAGGTTGATTTGTGTTCTGGCCTTGCATTTGCATTCGAATCAACTGTAGCTGACTAGGATTCAATTGAAACTGCAACAAATTGTTTATGTTATTGATATTGTAATCATGAAAAAAAAAAAAACACATAAAAATAAATAAATTTATAAGAATGAATAAGAAAAGTGATCAATTCAGTGTGATACAATGTTTCAGTAGAATACAATAGAATAATTTAACGGAGTCTTACTTACATTCTGTAAAAGTACCTAGAATTTTAAACATGATAGTAAAAGATATCACTAATTTTTCTTTTATAATTAGGTAACTATTAACTATTACTATAATTTGCAACACTGCACTGAGTTATCTAAAAATTTGAGTACATCTGTCACTTGGTGTTGACAACAGCTATTTTTATAATAGAAGATAAAAACTAACCTTCTAGAAGCTCTGTAACTTTTACAATGGAAAACTAATTGAACAAAGGAGCTTGCTTTTAATTTTAATCCATCTTACATTACTAAATGTAAGCTAAAAAAACAGCTACTTTTTTTTTTTCCCCATCTGCCCTTGATGAAGCCTCAGCTATTGTATGGATTTGGTCATTTGTTGATCTTGACCACCAGACATAATGCTGCTCATACTCGGCCCATTAATTATGTTGTCTACACGTGTTCAGAATGTGTGTAAACACATTATTTATATACACGTTTTTAGTAATTTAAATTTTTTATCTTTGATATCCCGCTAAAACTATATTGACACTCGATAATCCGACACAGCCTTGATCTTAAATGTGACAGGTTAAAGAGAGGCTACTGTATATTTACTTTAAAGATGGAAGAACAAATATTTACTTAAATAAAGATGGAAAGATACAAATTTTCAAAGCAAAAATCACAGCATTAACACCTTATATTTTTATTATTAAATTGCACTTTCTGATTATTTAGTTAAAAAAATTTCTATCTAAAAACTATTAAAGGGGAATGTCATTTATTTTGGTTCATCTTGTTAATAATTTTTTCTTAATAATTTACATTCTTTGATTTTTAAGTTATTTTTAAATATTTAAGTAAATAAGACTAAGGATACCTTTTATTCTTAATATCTTTTATTCACTATAATGCTTTACTAAACTCACTTTTTATTTCACCAGAACAAAATAAAATTAAATATTTGCACGTGTTATTTCTTAGGTTGATTAAATGCACATAAAATAAATGTCTATTTTTAAATGAAAAAATTTACTTTTTAAGTTTAGATGAATTTTTACTTTAGAGTAAGATTTACATAATATCTTTTTTATTTAGAATTAATTTTTGATTTTTCAATGTTATTGATGGCTATTCAGCAATTACATGAAAAACCAAATGATTGTGTTCCACATATTATATTTCCTAGATTTTTTTACTAACATATCTTTAATAAAATTTAAAGTAAGAATTCAATAAGTTTTGAAAACACCAACTCTTGTTATAATAATTTCATTCAGTAATTTTACACAGAAAGTTATAAAATTAATTTAAGATGAAAAATCTTTATTTAAAAATGCTCATTAAAAAATTTTTTTTTTTTTAAATCATATTTTTAATTGTTTAGCTTACTGGTATCTGCTGTATTTCACCATTAGTGTTTAGAAATTGTTGTACAATTTGAATTCCACCGCCAGGTTGATTCACTTGATTTGCCATTGGTTGCTGGAGTTGTAATACTTGTTGAGCAGATGTCTGAAAAACAGAGCAAAATATTACACAAAATTCTATGTGCAAAAATTATTTTTAATCTATTAGCCTTAGTAAATGATATTTTTTAACTGCTCACAACAGAAGCCATTAAAAATGCTCTTATGAACATAATGTAAATTTGAATTAATTCACCAGTAAATGCTACAAAAAAAACTGATATGTTATTTATCTGAAAATTTAAGACAAAAAATCTGCACATAATCAAAACAAACCTGTTGGTTGTTTTGAACTTGAACTTGTTGAACTTGCACCTGAGCAGCTTGAGCTTGCTGTTGAGCAGTTTCAGTTGGTACCTAAAATTATTATTAATGTTTTAGTTTTGGGATCAATTAATGTTAATAGCAGTAATTAGTAATTACATGCCAATATTTCTTTGCACACTTGCATGGACATAAGGAGATGTCTCATTATTATTGACAGAAATTTTTTGTCCTCAACAAGTTAGTACAAGAAAAATTGATAAAAAGAATAGCTACTAATAAAATTAAATACTTTAATCAACTGTATGAAAAAACAAATATATATATATATTTTTTTTTGCTAATACTAATAATTTGTGAAATAATTTAAAATAAAATAAAATCAGAAGTATTTTTAAATAGGCACAATAATTACACTTCATATTCATAAAATACTTGATGAGAAATAAATATTTATTATCCTTATAATCTAGTTCAAGCATTTTAACATGCTGTTAATTTAATATAAAATAGTAAAATACTTTGCAGATTTTTCTCTATATATCAGCTTTAAAAAAAAAAAAAGTACATTTAAATACAAACATTTTGCATGTTATTAAAGAATGTGAAACTTACTGCTTGAACTTGCAACACATTTTGGCACAGAGAATGTTGGTGAAGCATTCTGAACAGATAAAGCCTGAGTAGTAGCAATCTGTTGTACAGCAGGAGATGCTTGCACTAACTGAATCTTTAAGGGAGAGAAAAAAATATCAGTTATTATCATCAGTTATCAAAAATATGTTATATATTATCATTGTGTGAATTTAATAACTAGATACATTAATCTCTTTTAATCTGACACAGATGAGTAATTTTGACAGATTATTCAGCATTCTTCATCAATACAGTTTTTTACAGGGATATTAAAGATAAAGTAATCAAGATAAAAGATTTGAAAACCAACTCTACAATAGTTGTAACTAGGGGGAAGATAATTGGCCAAAACATTTGTTGTATTTATTGAACTTGTATATTCTATAGTAAGTTTTTTTCATAACACTCACTTAAAAAAACTTATTCTAAATTTGCTTAAGAAAAATTGGTCTTTTAACACTTATTGATTTATGGTAAAGCAGTAACAATCTTTGCAACTGGTTGTATTATTCAAGGATACAATTGAATTGTCACCTTAACATTTAATTTTAACCTTAATTTCAGAATTTTGAAAAATGAAAATTATTTTTTAAAAAGAGACAGGCTGCTTGGGATTTTTAAGCAGACTTCTGACTCTTTTTAAAAATGTCTAACAGCCTGTAGCTTAACTAAATTACTGCTACTAAGTTACTAAATAATTATAGCTGACATTTATTTATGTCTTGTTTTAAATTTAGGCTACTAAAAGAAGGCCATGAATTTAATACATCATTTGTACATGAATTTTATTCACTTTCAAAAAAAAAGCTTTCGACTCTATGCTTTTGACATGGAAGACTTTGAATTATATGGCAAGCCCTCGCAGAAAGTTTTTAAATATCATTAAAGAACTACAAGGATTTAAAGTGCTATGTAGAAGTTAATGGAAACCTAAAGAGCTCTTTAGAACCGAGGCTGGAGTAAAAAGCAAGGGTGTGTATGTCAGGACTGCTATTCATTCTACTATATAATTAATTGATAGTGATAAATACTGCTAAAATGTAAAACAAAGGATGCAAAATGGAATTTTATTACAGTATGAAGATTTAATCACACATTGAAAAAAATAATTTATAAGAAAAGGGAAAACTGATACTGAGATAATTTTCATATTTCAATTCAGATGCTCTATCTCACTTGAACTTTAATTTAAAAAAGTTAATTAAAGTTTGACTTTCAAATAGTTCAATATTAAAAAGACAAAAATCAAATTTAATTCAATGGTAAAAAAACATATTTTTATATGAACTGAAACATGGAAAATAGCCAAACAAATTATAAAATGAAACATTATAAATGTTTTTTAAAATATATTGGTCACAAACAATATCAAAACTTAGATATTAAGACAAAGCAATAACCGTTCATAAATAACATCAAAAGAAGGTGGAAATGGATTAGCCATATAATTAAAAGAACGCCTTCAGCTAAAGTTCCAGCAGTAGCAGTAACATGGTCACCAGAAGGTAAAAAGAAGATATAAATTAACATGGAGATGAGTGATAAAAAATGAGAGGAACTAGGTGGGGGTGAATGAGCTAATAAAAAGTAAGATCTTTGAGGGAGCTGAGATGGTGAAAAAAAAAGGGGGCCTTGTGTGTCACTGGAGCACAAAAGAGTATAAGTAAGTAAATACGAAGGTACAAATGTTACTCAGATACTAAAACTCTTGACTAATCAAAATTTCTTGGGTTTATAAATTAATTTGTACTATAATAAACATTCTTTTTAGTTTTTTAGCATATCATTAAGTATAATCGCAAATGGAGTTTAACCCTATATATAAATACATGCACAGTAAAATTCTTTGATGTTAAGGCTGAATAAGCCTTTTAAGAAAAAATTAGATATAAATAATACTAAAAAAGCAACTTGATATCATTATTAAATTATAGACTACATTAATTTGCAAATTCACTTTTCTTCAGGATAAAAAGCAAAATGTTTAAATAACAAAAGATCCTTTCATTTCAGTGCAACAACAAGACTCATTGTAAGACCACAAATGTTCTTGCTTTGATATAGATAAAAAATGAGCAACATTTGGGAATTAATTTAAAACACCCCATCTGCTGTGGCTTGAGTTCACGTGAACTGGAGTGTTCGTTGCATCAGGCTGGTGAGATCCTGTGAATTCCGCCATTGCTGCTGCAATGCTGCCCGAAGCAAAGTTGTGCAAGTTTGAAAAGGCACGAACTGATCAGTGGATTTGCGCGTACAATCCATAACGCCATCATCATTGCTTGTGTGGGGTTTCAGGCCTCCAGGAACAATGTCACTAAAAAGCCAATTCTGATCAAATTTGGTGGATAAAGCCATGGCAAAATACTACTTACAATATGGAAAATATATATACTAGAAAAGGCAAAAGTAGCATTTTATAATGGAATAAATCGATCTTTTTTAAACAAAAAGATGTATAAAAAAGTTGATAATGAATGTTAGAAATTCCAGTAATTGAAGTAATAATAGACAGGAGCAATATGTAAGTAGAGGGGCCAATCAAAATCAACATGTTATTGATGATTATTACTTATTACAATAAGCATTTATGATATATCTCAAAAACATAAATGGTATAAGTAAATTCCTTTGCTTGTATTTCAGTGACACTACTAAGGCATTAATTCAGAAGTGAAGAATAAATACAAAATTATATATAAGACATCTAATCTTTTTTGCAATAGCATTTACTAACTTTTTTTGCCATTCAATAGCATTTTTGCATCATTCAACATTCAAAAGTAATTTGAATTATCTTCCAGCTAAACACATCACTGCTCTCTGAATGCAAATCTCAAAGATTCAAACAACTTTTTTCCTCTAAGAATAGCTTCTAGACTAGTTGTTTCAGGGTGAAAATTGGATAACATTTTAAGAATAAATATTGCCAATTCCTGCCTTTTCAATTCAAGAACACAAGCAAACTGGTGAATTAAGTTCCTAAGATACTGTCATGCAACCGATTTCTACTTTGATTAATAGTGTCTCAGCTATAAATATTAAAGTTGAAAGAGAAGTATTTTGGATATTCTTTTGCAAATGATAACTAAACTTTCCTTAAGGATTTTATACTTACGGTTGATACAGCCAATTTGCCAGTCCCAGATCATAGCACCAGTTTAATAAAGTTGGCATGTAATATAATATTGACTTTTAAATGAATGACACTTCAAAAAATGAAATATACCTGTAAAGGTTACTGCTTGAGCATCCTATGTACCCAAGCTCTTAATGAGAATAATTTGTTATAAATAACTCAGCAGCTTAGCAAATAAAACACTGAGCTTCATAGCACTTATCATCTAGTTTTTTGAAGTGAAAAAATATAATAATACACATTGATTTTAAAAATAATAAATAATTTAATAATAACGATAAAGAAACTGCAACAATCTATAGAAAAATTATTTAATACAAAAATAAATTGAAACTTATTTCTAGATGTCCTTTTAATATAGATTTAATTGAAGTATTATAGATTATTAAAGAGGATTTATAAGTTTCTTTTAATTTATAATTAGCTGTTAGATTTTAATTAAAAAGTATGATAAAACACTATTGGGTTTAGACATAAGAAAATACAAAGAAATAATATTGCTCCCCTATCAATTAATATTCTTATAATTTGCATTAACAGATACGTTAGTATTTTTTCTAAATTATCAGCAATTAGATAATGCTCAATTTCTTTTTTAAATAAAATAGCATTTCCCCCACCCCCTTCTTTGCCCGATGATCGATGTGGGCAAATAGAAGCCATTTACCATTTCATTCATTACCAACTTCTTTTAAATTAAACTTTACCTCCTTTTTATTGTTTAAATAATATAAAATAAAAATGCTAACAATAAAATATAAAATTCTACATTAATTAAATTAGCTTAAAATACAAAAGATATTAATTGTAAATTTATATAATTTTTCAATATTGAGAAACTTCATTTATACTGTAGTAATGTTTGACAACTAGGTCTTACTTTAACATCTTCATCTAGCTTCATTATTTTTTTATTCGAGCTAAATGGAAGTTCTCGACTTTAAGTCACCTGGAAAAACCATGTAACTTCAATAGAACAATCTGATTTGTTATGAGTTATCGTTATTTTCAGTGACAACAACAAAAAAAAATAAATAAATAAAATAAAAAAAAAAATAAATAAATAAATAAAAAAAATAAAATATATATATATATATACATTTCAGATATTTGTATCTTCTTTTCTTAGCAGGAGTCAGGATTTAATTAATGTTAGCAATCAATATTGAAAAATAGTAATAATAGGATTAGTACTACATTGCACAACATATTAATATTAAAACCACACTCTTAGCTGCAAATGATTCCAGATTAGATGGATTATGGTGGCACATTATACTATCATCGCTTCATTACTTCACTTTGTGAAATATGAGCATGTTTAACTGTAAAGATATAAATCATTTCAACCCTTAAAGTCACTTTATACTAATGTAAAGAAAGATTGGATCATCTTTCAAACCCTGCTGCTCTACTTCAATCCCAGCTACAAACTTGAAAATCTACTTAACAGATCCAATTTTGATGTGCAAAATTATTTGGACATCAATGTGAGAAAATAATCCAATGGGGATGTTTATCTTTGTAAATCAACTTAATGGAACTCATATTTGAATGATAACCTTTCCAACTGAGATTTTCACCTCAGTTGATACTGAGGGAAACAACACTTTTATCATGGTCTCATACTTCACTCTTTTGAAATATGACACATGTTTAATTGTAATAATGTAAATTTATTTAAAACTCTTAAAGCCCTTTATACTAATAATGCAAAGCAAAGGAAAGAGTTAGTGAATCCAGTTGTACAGGGTACTTTACAACTCATTTCAGCTTTTGATTGCAAAAACAACTTGCTCCCTGCAAGTAAAAAATATTCAAAACAAAATTACAATAGTTTTGTTTTGATTCTGAATTTTTATGTTCCTATAGAACTTTCTGTTGTGATTACAAATAAAAGCTTTTAGTTGATATATACAGTTATGTTCCAATCACAAATAAGCCTCTAAAGATGTATGTACTATACATGAAGCAATAGCATTTTTCTACAATAACAATATTTAAAAAGGAATATTTCAAAAAAAATACATATTAATTTAAATTTTTTAATGAAGTTAAAACATTTTTCCCTAATCTCCAGAGAATTGATTTTGCACCATTCCCATTGACATACTGAGTTCTAGCATGCTATTTGGACAACAAGTTCATTATTTAAAAGTGGATTTTTTTAAACTTTAAATTTTCTTAAGCTTATTTATAAATTCACTTTAATAAGTATTGTAAAAACTAAAACTTCATTATTATTATTATTATTATTTATTACTACCTTCATATACAAAAATTTGAATAAAACTAGTAACAAAAAACCAATCAAGGAATCTACATTGTAAACTTAAAATATTAAAAATAGCAATAGCTACACATTGTATGCATGTCTCTGCTAAATGAATATGTATTTCCAAGAAATAATTACAAATGAATTAAAAAGAGATAACAGAGAACCACAGAATAATATATATAACTATGAATTAAAACATGATAGCATAAAAGAAACTTATCAAAACTGTATATATGCCTGCTGACGTCAAAAAGAAATCATTTTATTTTTTCATAGGAAAACTAAGAGAGCAGTCCCAGTGAAAAAAATTTTCAAAATAAAAAGTTACTTTAAATTAACAAATTGGAAGCAATATCATAACTAAATAAATTTATATACCTTATTATCCATATAAAAATAGACAAAAAAAGTTTCAAAAATCAATAAATCCACTCTTAAAAATAGCAAAATAAATAAATAAATTGTATAAACAATCTCAATTACCTTTCTTTTGTTGTGTGACAACTCGTTGAACTCCTGGTTTTTCTTCTTTTTTTGCTCATCTCTTTATACTTATTCAATTCTGCATGTAAAAATATTAAGTACATTTTCTTGTTTGGAAAAAGCCTCATCTGGCAGAGAGAGGTGAATCTTGGCAACTCTAAAGATAACCGAGTACTATCCAACTCTATAGAGGAACATACCTAAAAAAAACATGAAATTATCTTAATTATAATTTAGAAAGGCTACAGTTAAATATTAAAAAACTATACTGAATTTATAACAATACTTTTAGACCCACTTCTTTAAAAAGAGAATATATATGTGAGTAAAGAAAGCTTTAAAACATTGTGACTGATTTGCATTGTAGGGCTTTAAACAATTGACACATTTTTGAAGTTCATTTTATTTCTTTTTCCTAAAAAAACGAAAAAGAAAATCTTTTAAAGAAAACAAAATACAGTAAACAAACAGAAAAAGCAGAAAAACAAAATGCAGTAACTAATTTTGTAGGTACTTACCATTTACAGAACAAAGAATAAGAAGGTATAAATGTAGTAAATTGTTAATATTACAATGATGATGATATTATATGCTGAATTTTTAAATATTAATACTTACGCTAAATAAACATGAAACCAGCCAAATTTATTAAGAATGCAGAAATGAATTTGACTATTCATATCAATAATTTTACGTTAAAAAGCTGTCGAAATAGTGTTTTATGAATACACAATTCAATGTTATTTTTTCAATATAATTATTGAAATATTAAAACTTATAATTTAATGAAGACATAAAATAATTTTTTAAAAACTATTATAACTGTGATATGCTTAACAGAAAATATAAAAACATTTATTTGTTTCAGAATGCTTAAATAAATAAGTAATAAATTACCACGTCATAACATGCTGCATGTGAATAAATATCCAAGATAAAGAAGACGGCCGCATTTAGAAGTTCATTCATCAACTTTTGAAAAGTTTCAACTGCTTTTCCATTCTTTAAAGCTAAAATTTAAAGATAACTGTGCAAACCATTTATTTGAATTTCCATTAATATTCTGATATACATCTTAAACAAGATACTTCCTCAATATGTATTATAAATATATGACTTTTTAAAATATACTTACTTAGAAGAGAAAATAACATGAATTCTTAAATGTTAAAATAAAGACTTTAGATTTTAGCATAAATTATTTCAAATATAAAAATGCAAGGATTAAACTTCTAGATTTAGCTTCTGCAGATTGGTTATTATACAATCAGATTCCCTTTTTATCATATTCCTTTCTTTCATCAAAGTACTTGTAAAAAGATTTCAATCTAAAAATTTTAACCTCAACTAATGTTGTAATTTTAAACATTATTAAAAAATATTTATAAAATTATTATTAAATTATACAAAATTAAAATCTGTTTAATTTTTGATTAATTTTTTCATTAATTTTAATAATCATTCAACAATACAACTGAGCTTTCTTTTCTTTATAATAATTGAAACCGCAATTTGGTCCTGGCTATCCTCATTTGTAAATGCAGAAGCAGTATTTGAATGTTGACAGACTTTTGATTTGGCGAATCAAGTACTCCTAACCTAGTGCATTGAGTATGTGCTCCTTTTTCAATTCTGATGATGAAGAAATCTTAGCGCATGTAAGCACATAGCTGCAGTTATAAATTTTTAAAAGTTATTTTAGAGAAAAAATAAACACCGATTCACCAAAACATTATAAACAGCATTATATAATAGCATCGTAAGAGCCAAGTCTTAAAAACATTTCACTTTGTGAAATAGGAAAAGCATACTTTGAATGTCAATATTAATCATTGAAGTAATAAAAGAATTTTTCAGACTCGTAATTTGTTTCCAATAAAATTTACCTAAAGAACTGTATCATTTCTTACAAGAAATAAATCATATTGCTTTTTTAGTCATTAATTATTAATCACCACAGTTTAAAATTGAAACAAAATTTAATCTTTTGTTGAAATATGCCCCATGAGATTAAAAAAATAAATATGAGATTCTTATTCACAGTCAGAAAAATAAATTAAAATGAATGAACAAAATAAATTCAAGACAATCAAAATAAAATTGAATGAACTAAATAATCCAAAAAATCAGAAAATATCATTCCAGTTGTTCTTTGTAATCCAAAATGTTTAAGAAACATAAGCAATTCAAAGTGTCTGAAAATTTTGTTCAATTGGTCTTTTTTTCCTTCTTACTATTTGGCTACTGAACGAAAAACATCTGATGGATGAAATATCGTCTCAGTCAAACCTTTCCAACATTCGCTGTTTGGCTATCAGTCAAAATGCCTGATGAATAAAACATATATTTTGAAACAAAAAATCTGTGTTTTATTCAATTGGATTAGTTTAAAAAAGTCAATCAAAGGAAAAGGAATTGAAAAAAAGACTAATTGATGGAAACTGAATTTTTTTTTAATTATCTAATTGATAACTGATAAAAAATTATGATGAACATTTTTTTTTGAATTGGGATCTTTTATTTTCGTTCTCTCAAGCTGATCTATTCATTCACAACTGAAATCCATCCCTTTCTTGCCATTATTACCACACAAAAAGAAATGTGAACTCCTGATGAATTCAATATCTCTCCATATACACTGTAACTAGATGTGGGCTTCATTTCTTCAAGAATTTGAGAGAAAAGAAAATTTTAATAATTATTTTGCAGGAAAAATATATATTTCTTAAAAAATAAATAAAAAAACTTTATAAAGTGCACTAAATCTGTTACATGTATGCCGTAAATCATAAAATAGCTATGCTTATATAAATGTGTACTTTAAAATTATGAAAATATATAAAAAAAAAGCATATGTTCATGGAAAGCAATATCTTTGAGAAACTTAAAAATTAGAAGAGATAATTAAATTACTCACCAGCAGCTTCAAACTTTTCCTACGCAAGTGAGCTGTGAGAATTGGCTCAGGCAGATCACGCAAAACTGTTTTAAAAGACTAGCAACAATATGGTTCATGCTGTTCAAAGCAAATAAACTTTCTCTCTCCTCTATTATACTACTGGCTTTTTAGATTTCTTACTTTAGATTTCAAGCTAGAGATTTTATATATACCTTCACAAGCCCTGAAAACAGTGCACATATAAAGAAATTAAAAAAGGTAATAAATAAGCATATAGGAAAAAAAAAAAGAAAAGAAAAACAACAGCAAATCCTACTCATGTTCTTCAATGTAATCAATACATTCTCGCGACAATGATGTAGGCAAATCAATACCATCATGACTTTTGCTTTTCAACAGCAACGCCTACAGTGGCACACCAAATATAGGCTTTATCTTTCAAAATAAAAAGACAATTTTCAATTTAAAAATATCACTAGAAATTTAGCCAAAACTGTTGTTTCAATATTAAGGAGGAAAGATTATGACATTTAAAAAAAATGAACATATCAATTAAAAAACATTTACGAATTAAATGTACTTGAATGGAAAAACATTAATTTTACACATGTAATGAACTAATTTTTGTTGCAAAACACGTAATAAAATTTTTAAAAAAGTGGGAATACAAATGACCTTTTTCGATATATCTGAAACCTTAACAATAACAACAATTGAAAAGAATAATGAATGAAGTGAAAGATAATAAGAATTGTAAAAGGATAATAAAGTATTATTAAGAATTGTAAAAAAAAAAATAATTGAACAATATTTTGAGCTAAAATATTTCTCAGCTGAACAAATGAAATAAACATTTAAAATCTATCAACATTAATTCCAGAGAAATATCAATTACTTTAGCAAGACATACTGTGGCCTAGAGGTAAAAAAATGTCTAACAATAGGAGGCACGGCTTGGGAAAATAGTTAGGGATGGACTCCGAGTAGGTTAGTAATACTCCCTAAAGGACGCCTTGTATATTCCTTCAACAATAAAGGGCAATGACCAGTCAATTCTGAGAAAAAGTTTCCTTCATGCAGCTTATTTGCATTTTCATTAAATTTTTACCGCTGGCAGAGGTGATCAGCTAAATAGTAGCCGCACTAGGCCGACTGTTCTATCAGGATATGATTATGCCTTCGAGTAATTTTTTTTTTTTTAATTTGAAAAACTACACCTTAAACAATTTTTATACAATAAAACAACTTTGAACTAATGAAACTTCTGTTAAAATGTTTTATTTTTAAACAAATAATTTCAAATAACATTTTTTAATGGAGGCAAATTAAAAACTTTAAAGATTATTAATTAATTTTTGGTAGAATTCTGTTTATTCATGAATTTACAAATTTTTCTTTCATTATCAACAAACTCTGGATTTACATACAAGAAATCAGAATATAAGAATGAGATAAAAACACCTTTTGATATTTTGCACAATTACTAAAAAGATCAATGTTCGCATGAAATCGTATTTTCAAGAGATCTGTGGTGGAAATCATATTTTGTTAACATTAAAAATATAACTCCCATCATAAAGCATACCAAGAATTATTGAAAACTGTCAAATATTTTTGAATGCTAACAATAAAGTATAATTTCAAACTGAGAGCAAATTTTTTCTTCAAAAAATTTAAGCGAAAAAAGTGATGAGATGATATGCATCCAGGCATTCCAATGAGTGAAAATGAATTTAACTAATTATTCGGAAACTCAACTTGTGACAGGGACTTGATTTATGACTTTTTTTATTAAAGGCTGCTTTCAAACATCCAAAAGTAGTGGAATAATTTATTAATACACCTTATAAGGTGATCTTGGCGTTTTTAAGTGTCGCCTAATCTTTATTATTTCCAATTAAAAATATTTTGAAAAGCCATATCTATTTTATTATTTGGAACAAAAATTTTGAAGTGTAGATTGTCAATGAAGGCATGGTGCTGCCTGCTCTTTATTGGCAAGAATAACTGTAGCCAAGGTAATGCATCACGAAGAACCGTAGTGTAAAAGTTTAAAGAAATTTTCTTTTTTCCATTGTGTTATTTTATGTGCCAATTATTTACTTGGCTCTATTATTTTTTAGTGTGGCATTGATACTTCTTGTTTGCTGAGAAAATAAATTTCGCCAACATTAGATTTGTGCCAACGAAACAAACTAATAATATGGGAATACTTCGTGGGAAAAAATTAATTACTTCATAAAAACGGCACAACACAATTTTAAATGAATTTTCAAAAACTTAAGAAATAAAACGTGTTATATTTAGTTATTGATAATTTATACCTCGGCTAAGCACCAACGCATTTGTGAGATTAGAAGATATGTATATAAGCCGATCTCCGCAGTTGAAGCTTCAGGAAAGTCCAAAATTCTCGGCCATATATGGAAGTTTGCTGTCTTTTGTAATAAACCTTGTTTAAGATTAATCAAAAACATTCTGTGACTATTAGTTTAGAAATTGAACTTGGTAAAGCCAGAAAATTAATACATTATCTTCCCATTTGGCTAGCTATTGAAGATCGTTATGTAGTGAAAGTGCACTCCATTATTCTAAGTGTAAATTGTTGATAAAAAAGCCCTTATTTTTATGTTTATTTGATTTAAATTTCCACTTATTATATGTATTGTACGAATTTCCAAATGCAGAGAGATGATAACATATCTTATTATAAATATAATAACCACCTTAAAATTAATAATACTGGCTTCACAACAGGATAACAAAAATATATGATCTTTTAAAGTGTGAAGCGGTTACTATTTTGAAAAATACTGTTCATAAAAAGTTACGGTTAATATATTCCATAATGGTTGCATCTCTGGGTAAATAACACGATTTTCACGCCATCTTGTCTCCAACAGTTAAAAATAAGACGGAATTCATATTCTAACAAAGTGTTAAATTTCCTCGTTATGCAAATTTATTTTCATCTCCTTGAACTTATAAAATAGAGTTTATTGGTCCCCTTTTCAAACTTTAGAATATAACATGCCTTACTATTTTCAATAAAATTTTTTGTATCAAATATGAAATAAACTGAGAAAATTTCTGCTTTATTGAATGAGAAAATATATGATCCAATAAATTGAAGAAGGATGTTCCAGAAAACTCCCATAAGAGATATTACAAATACTGCATAAATGCCTTGAAATAAGCAAATATATTTTAAAAATGCAGAAACAAAAAATTATTACACTACTTATTGAGTAATAGTATTTAACAGGGTTGCTTTACCGTACATGTGTTTCCGGAATAAATTTTTAACCCCCTTGATCAATACTTTTCTTCCTGTTATTCCTTTTCTCAAATAATCTTTACTTCCTCTTTTTTCTTTTAATTTAATTTTATCAGCTTCTCCTTAGAATCCTTCCCAACTCTTACTTTTACATACTTTTCCTTTCTTTCCTTTTTTCTTTCACATCTTTATCTTTGATTTACTATGCTTATCTTTTTATCTTTCCCAGGAAATTGAAAGTAGAAGACGTATTCTCTTACTTTTTCCAGACCCTGAGAGAGAGAAAAAATATATATATTATTGTATTCAATTAAATTTTATAAAACCCAAACTTGGTTTATTCTAAATTGTAATCCCTTATTAAAACAAATTTTTTTACTTGACACTATATTATTAAAAACCACACAAAATGATAATGTGGGCAATACCCTGTTTTGAGTTGTAATTTCCTGAATCTAGATTGGGCATATACCAAATGGGCTGAAAAGCTCTGTAGGGTAGCACAGAAAATTTTTTTTTTTTTATAGAATTTGATTTATTATTCAATATAGTTGTTCTCGGTACATACAACGATTATGAAGTGTCATACCTCCTTTTTCGATACCACATTTATAGCCCCCGCCGTTCTCTTTTGAAGCCCGAAAATAGCTTTCCACAATTTCGGCGACGCTTCACTTTCATCGGCGCGAAATTTCTGTCCAGCGAGCATCCTCGAGGTCTGAGAACAGGAAAAAAGTCGCGAGCTAGATCTGAGAATACGGTGGATGAAGCAATTCGAAGCCCAATTCATGCAATTTGCCAATGCTTCTACGGATTTGTGACACGGCGCATTATCCGGCTTGAAACGGCACTTTCTTCTTTCAAATGCCACGTTTTTCCGCGGATTTTCATGTCGTTCAAACGCTCCAATAACGCTCAATAGTCGCTGTTTATGTTTTTTTGCCTTTTAAGATATAGCCGATGAATATTATGCATTACAAAAAATATCTCTCAAAAATATTGATATTACAATCCCGCGCCAGCCAGACTTTGAGTTTCTTCCACGCTTGGGAAAGTCGGTTCATCACATGCAGTCCACTCGGCTGATCACATTGACTCGGTGTGAAAATGACGCGCAGCCATGTTTCATCCTTATTGTCCTGATATCTGATTTCAAAAAAATTAAGACATGATTTAGAACAGCTCCAAACACTGCCTGGGACCACTTGTTGTTGTTTTCGGGTCGATTGTGAGCTTCCCCGGAGCGGGCACCAAAAATTTTTTGAACAGAGCTTTCGTACATCCAAATAAGATATTCATTCACGGATATGTCTAACACGTTCCGATATCTTTAGATCCTCAGCTATTCTAATCAACTTTCACTTTACTGTTATCCTTGAAATTATTTTGTGGATTTTTTTTGATGAGCCGTCGGCAACAGCCTCTTGGGTACCGTCGTCATCGGTGCTCATTTCGCCTCGTTTAAATTTAGAAGCGAAACCACTTCTGCCATTGATTTTCCCTGGTGCAAAACTGAATAATGTTTATCAAGCCATGAAGTTTCCTGGCTCAATAGTATTTTTTCGCCAAAACAATGCTTTATTAACACAATGAAATTACTTTTATCTATTTTTCAACCAATACGTTGTTTCACCAAAAATGCCATAACTGCGCTACCAATAGCGCAGCAGTTGTCAAATTTATACACGTGTCTTTTGGCTGTTAAATAATTAGTACCATATGATTTCCATCACTAGTAGCGCCATATCTGATGTCAGCCTAATGAACCTTTCAGCTCTCGACCTTGTTAATTATTATCACTACTGTGAAGTTATGTTATAAAATAATTGATATTGATAGAATTTTTGTTGATAGTGGAGACCATTCATATATCTATTATACTGGCTGAAAAGATAATGGGTGCCAAAGATATACCATAGAACACTATCCCTTGATGTGCTTCGTGTGTACAATCCAAGGTTCAATCCCGCATGAAATGTTTTGTGTCCAGTTCATCGCTAAGCATTGTGATTTTCAGGGTGCGCGATAAGGTAATATATCAAAATACCACCCTTGTTATGGTGCAAGCTTTTAGGTCCTGCAAACCCTTTCCTCAATGAACAAAAGATCGATCATGGACGATAAGGTAAGTGGTATGATATATTTACAATACACGCTTTTATCATTGTAAAGGGATCAGCTTACTCATGAGGTTGTTAGTAATATGGCAATTAACTCATCTAGTGAGAGAAATGTGCCTCATCCATATGCAAATAATCAAGCCATTTTTTATACACTTTTGAAAAGGCCTCCTTGTTTTGAGCCTTAGTCCATTCTTTTGATAGCAGTTGCTTTTGAACATGTTTAGCTTAAAACATATTCCATAATGTACTCTGTGCATCCAAGCTGCAGTAATAGTTATGCCTGATTCCCATCATGTGAGGTTTGCTTGATGAAAAAATTGCCAATGAGTCAGATATGCATTTTTCAATCAAAGTGACATTATGTGTGCACTAATTATTTTTGTATATAAAAAAAAAGTGCATGAAGTGTAACTGTCAATGTTTTTGTATCTTAAATCAGCATTTAAGCAGTTATTATGCATATGTCATTCCTTGAATAAAGTGCTTTCAGTCCCCTCTGCTATTGATGAGATCTTTCGATTTGAGTTTTTTCACATTATATAAAAATCCATGCATTTCGCCAAAAAAGTGAATGCTTAATCTTAGAATTCAAAAGTCTCATTTGCCAACAGATTTTTTTTTTATTGATTTTACTTTTGGTAATTGGAACTTTCAATTCAACCTCGATATTGATCCTTATATAAAAGATATCAGAAAAATTGAATTTTTTTAAAAATTAAAAGATTGATGCTGGGAAGACCTTTGCATAATATAAAGTTAATGTAAATCATAAATTATGAAAAGTTTATTGAGTTCATTGACAGAGAATTTTACAATTATACAATATTATAAAACAATAGCTATGGCCTTGGTCAAGTAACACTCTTAAATTTCCGACTGATAAAGTTGGGAAATGTTATAATAGAAAATGGAACATAATAATTCTAAGTTTAACTCATGAAAAATTTATATAAGTATATCATATGATTTTACAATAGAAAATACACACAATAAGGTAAGAAGATGCTCATTTCTGCCAAAATATCATACGGACAGTTAAAAGAGAAAACATGATATTTTTATGTTAAAGAAGACTTAAATAATGAAAAATAAGAAAAATTAAAAATTCTCATTTAAATTAAGAATTAAGTAAAAAAGGAAAAATTTTATACACTAACTTTGTTTCATCAAATTCAATCTAATCCCTCCTTCAAAAAAAAACTACATATCCCTATATCCTTCTTAGGATTCCTCTTCTTCTTTCTTTTTTACCAAGCAAATCTTTCGGCTGATTTTTCTTCATCACTATCTAAAATCAGATAAAATGTAACATTTTTTAAACCTATCTGATAATTTTTTTACAGTTTGATTCGTTTTAAAAACAACAAACAGTAGAGCCATTAACAAGGAACAGTTATTTTGCATATTAGGAAAAGTTTCTGTGAAAAAAAGAAACACTTTAAAATAGGTTACTCATATTTTCATATTTGCATTGGAGCTGGAGGGGGGTGGGAGACAACCCCTTGAGATGTCAGTTAATATTTCTTTGGTCTGTCCCTGAATGAAAAGCTACACAATTAATATTGGCAATTTGAATTGGATAGTAAGGTATTCAAAAAATATTATGGCAAAAAGTTAATAATAATCCATACATTCACACATACATAAAATATAAGTTATGGTTCAGTTATACTTAATTAAATACTAGAATTTCTAAATACATATAGAGTTATAATGCAGAAATCTAACATCTGGTCAAAGTGTAAAAATGGAAAATTCGATAATTTTTTCTGAAAAAATTCATTGGTTAATTTTTGAATTATATGAAAAAGAAAAACATTTTCATATTACAGGAATAGTAAAATAAATTTGCATCATCCAAACAAATGTACCTTTAAACACATCGAGAAGCATTTAGATGGTAATAGTAATTATTTCTGTTTCATTGGAAATATTACTCAAACTTTTCGTGGGTTAGCTCCTCTTCAACAGTAAATTCAGATCTTGTAAAAAATATAGCTCGATAACAATATAACAGAAAGTACAAAATTCCCTCCAGATTCTTCGCGCTGTTGGCCTGAGAAAAAACACATTCTCAAGTTTAACTGATCAATCTGGGAGGTGGCAGTATTGGTAAAATAATGTGAATATACTTCCCTAGAAGTCATTCTTTTCCAGTAACTTTATGAAGTACTTTCATATTCCAGAAAAAGAAAAACCATATTTTGAATATCGCTAACTAGGAAGTGCTCTATATATAACTACAATAGCAGAAATAACTACGCAAGCATTCTGGATATTTCAAGGATGCCGGAAGAAGATTAAAAAACAAATTAAATAACTGACATGGTAAGAGAAAAACCATTCAAGAAGGCTGGTCAATAAAGCAACAAAATGATGCAAATGGATAGTCAAATAAATTATGATATTCAAAACTGTTTCTTCGTGAATAGCACAAAAAGGTTGTCTGGAAAAAAAAGGCATTTCAGCTTGTCCAGTTTCAAGTTCGCCAACATCAAGAATTAGGTAACTAAAAGTTATAAAAAAAAAAAATCTCTGATATGATTCAATGCATAGTAATGGAATTTTTAATAGGTCACCAGAACCTTGTATAAAATGAAAAAAAAAAAAAAAAAAAAAGGTATAAAAGCTTCATCTCAA
>BPLR01016158.1:0-64114 GCA_021605095.1 Caerostris extrusa | reverse complement strand
GCAATGCTTCTAGCAAGAAAAATCAACTCTGGTCTCAGTTACCTTTATCTCTCTTCGGCATCTGGATTACTATCCTTTGGGAACAGATCTCAGCTTCCACAAACCAAAGAATCTCACATTTCACAACACAGCTCATTTGCCCAGTCCAGTTACTGAAAACTCCCAAGTATTCCAACGCTTAGAAAGGGCAAATAATCGTGACAAAGAGAAGAAAGTTAAGAAAAAAAAAAGAATACAGGCCAGTCATGTCAGCAGAGGGGGCAATTTCACTTGCTGAAGCTGCTGGTGGTCCATTTGTTGCTGAAAGAGAAAGTATGTGCGCAGCTCTGTGGAAACTTCTCCCCTCACCCTGTTACATGGCCACTATCATATGCGTCAGGCCCATCCAGGGTGTGGGGATCTGTGCTGGTGGTAAGGTTACAATAGTGGTGGCAATTTCTGTGGTGGCTGGGCTGGTAACTGTGGGAGATGGTGGTATTGGTGGTAGCAGCTGGTATTTAATCTGTGATAGCTGTAGAGAGAAATTTATTCGATCAAAGAGGTCCCAGAGCTTGATTAAGGAAAAGTGAAAATCCTCGAAAGAAAGCTTCACCTACCAAACTTTATCGCCTTTGCCTCCTATGGAGGCTCATCAAGTCATGAAAAAAACAATGCACTTTTCTTGTTAGAACTGTCTTCATCTGCTTCTGGCATTCCTACCAATGCTGTGACTCCCTCCTCCAGGCTCAGTTACTGTAATGGCATGCCCAGTGTCTATGAACAGAATGGGTTTGTTGACACCTCTCCATTTCCTATAAGTTCCTTTCAATGTTTAGATGTATTAGGAGTACAGCAACAGTATAAAAACATGATTGGTGAAGAATTTTTGTCAGAGGAGGATATTCGTGCTTTACAGAATGGTGCTGAGAATCTTGGGCTAGGCACGAGCTTATCAAATTTGTCTCCAGGAATCATGCGCTCATTGACAATGAATGGTGGAGCTGATCTTCAGTTAGTGTGTGCCAAACGTGAAAGACGCAGGTCAAAGGCCAAAGATGGTGAAAGTAAAACTAGGACGTTCCATCGATCAATTTCAGTTGGACTCACTTCAAAAGATTGGAACAAACAAGAAGTTGAAAGTGTTGCAACTGAATGTCGCATTATTATGACCAGGAAAAGAAATAATAGTAGTGGTTGTGAAGGTATTTCATTCTACTCTTTTTAAAGAGAACTTTAAAATTTTCTTCCATTTTTTAAGCAGAAATATTGCATATTATAACTGATTAAACATTTCAAAATCTAAATATCACTAATTGTATACATTTAAATTCTGCTTTGATAATAGATTAAATAAATTTAGGTATTTCTTATTCACTATATTTTCTTCAAATCGCAAATATTCAACCTATCATTCAACATTCTTAAAAGAAATTTTTATTCTTTAAAATGTTTTAAAGAAAGATTTTGATTTGATTTGATTATTGTTTATTCTATTATATTTACTTTTATATACATATTCTTATATTCTTCAATAAATGCATCCAATCTGTTATTTTAAAGCATCACATTTTTATATTTTTTTTAATATTTAAATAAATTTTAATTTAAAATCTTAATTTTTAAAAAAATTTTTTTTTCTCTACAATTAAAATTAAACAAAACAAAATTGTTTGTACGTATGTCAAGTGTTTTCATGTGTGCATATATAAATGCTATGTTATTTCTAAAAACATTCCTCAAATACTATGTTTTTAACACTTAATATGCATATGCATCTAGATATTTAGAGGCAATATGTGAATGGCCACGATGCACTTTTTAAGGCCCAAAATCTCTGATCTAGGATGCCCAACTTTTAACTTCCAACTCCTGACACATATACGACTTTTATTGAGCCATTAAAGGATTAAATCCTTTATACTTCAGTTTGCTTTCTATAGAAATCTGCTCGTTTTTTTTTTTTTTTTTTTTTTTTTTTTTCTTCATATATTACTTCAGCATAACTAATTGTTTTTAGCATTGATTTTCTGGATAAAATTGCTATTAACCTTAATAGAAGTATTGTTGATTAAGATGTCAAAATAAAAATAAAAATATATTAAATAGATGCAAGATATGTTTTATTTTTTTAATTGCTAAATTTTTTTTAGATGAAATTGATAATATGATATGAATAAATTTCTTATTAGCTGGAAATTTTCTTTAATATTTGAGGATGAGTAAAATGTGTTAAAGCTCTTGAGACAATGTCTATTTTCTTCAAATTTCTTTTGGATTTTCTCTAGAAGTAAAAAAGGAAGACTCAGATTTAATTTTTTTCTGAAATATGTTTCGTAAATTCTATTATAAATTAAAGATTACAGAAAATTAATAATATTAAAATATTTCAGGAAATTCAGTAAAAAATAACATTAAATTTAGTGAGAATTTAAGTCAAATGCATTTGTTTTTTTTTTATAAATTATTTATATCATAAGAATGAAAATAGATAATTATGTAAATAGGAGTAATTGGAAGAACTTCGCTTGGCATAAAGTGAATTATTTATATATTATATATAGTGAATTATTAATAATTTCTTCACTGTCACTTGAAGCTTCATTTGGTTTGGTATGGTCCTATATTTTATGACTGGGGAAATTCATTTTTCTAAATGAATGTATTAAAATATTTTTTAATAAAAACCTTAATTCATTTTCTTTGGTAAAATATGAGGATTTTAGTATTGCAGTTGCAAATTGCAAATTAATGTGCAAGTTAAATGTCTGTAAAGAATATAAACTGAATGATTTGACCATCATGTATTTCCCAAATCATTGTGAAATATTCTTTGATTATATATGTGTATATATATATATATATATATATTATATAGGTTAATATTTTTATTTGATTTGTGTGTGTGTGTGTGTGTTGCAAGTTGTATTTATTTTTTGTTTTAAATTATCATTTTTATTTATTTTTACAAAAAATTAATGTTTCCAATCATACTGTAACTAAAAATTCTTGCTTTAAATAATCTTGCTTTAAAAAGTGCTTTATAATAATCCCTACAATGTTTAACTAACAGTTGGTAAAAAGAATGTCATTTTTTTTCACTTAAAAAGAGATTTTATCTTTATTTGCTGTCAGAGAAAGAAAAGCTGTTATAAGACTTTTCAAAAAGTTGATATTAATCAAGTTGAGTCACATTTTTGTAATGTGTTTCCACAATCTGTGTAACAAATGTATAATGTTTTTGCCATTATTTTTTATAATTAAACTTTGTGTAATTTTTTTTTCATAGATAACAGTACTTCCTTCCTGTGCCAACCATCAGCAGCCCTAACAAAACTAGTCTCTGTAATGATGGAAAGACCTGGTTCTGAATTTCCTCTCCATAGACCTGTCATGCTTTTTATTCTGCAACGTCATGACTTGGAGAGCTTACAACTTGCAATGAAACAAGCTCTACGTAAAGCTGCATGTAGAGTGTATGCTTTACAGGTATGACAATTAAATCCATCTTTTTTAATTAATTTTCCTTAACCATAATCATTTTGTGTTTAAACTTTTCTTTTGTATATTATAGTAGCCTTGTTAAATTATTTTTGTGTAAAGATGATTTTAAATCCAAATTCATGTTCTGAGTTTCTTATTTCGCATCAAGAAATCAGGCATGTGAAAAGAAATTTAGTTTTGTATATTTTTTACTTTCATTATTTATATTTATATAACTAGAAAGTTACAATATATTTTTTGATAAAGAAGGTTAAAATAATAATGAAAACCCATGTTGTTTTCTTTGCATAAAGCAGCATCTTTTGGAAATAAGTGTCTGAATGTTATTAAACCATCTATTTGTTCCCTTTCTAGCTTGTTGTTAGTTTGAATTAGTATCTCATTTCCATTACTTTATTGTTTTGTGAAAAATCCTACCAATTATAGATGTAACCATTTATAGAACATACTTTCAACATTTGAATTGTGATTTCTCCAAAACCTATTTGTGTTTCTTTTTATCAATATTCATGGATTAATCAAGTTTTTCATCAATTTGAAGACTATTGAACATTTATTATTTATTTCAATATAACTGCACCTTTATTCTCTAGAATTACTGTGTAAAAATTAATTTTAAGTCTTAATTTTTGCTTTTCAATATTAATACTAAAACTTAAATATGCCTGCAGAAAATCAAATGTGGTACATAGAAAATAACTTGCTGTTACAAACATAATTTTTTAATTCTTAAGCTGCATTCAAATTTCAACAATGAGTGGCTTTTGGGAAAGCTTTCCAAATTGAATTGCTGCAATATTATCAAAAAACCAAAACATAAAAGAATGCTTACAACTCTTTGGTAAACATAATCTTTGCTGAAGATAGTCATTTTTTTATCACAAGTTTTGTGATCTTCTAAAAGAAGATGACTGAGGATTCACTGGTAAGGGATTTTACTTTTATAAATATACACAAAGGATTATGTTATGTACTTCCATGAGAAGAATCTATACCTACTATTTAAATTTGTCTTGTATTTACAGCTTTATAGATACAAGTATATGATCCATCAGTTTTTTACATTAATGCCAGTTTTAGTTTGGAACTCCTAGCATTCTTTATAATAAAAAATAACTTTTACTTTTTGGTTGTTAGGTAAAAGACTAGTACAAGCATTGACCATCTCAATTTTACAGTTTTACATGCAAACAAATGCAAATTTGTATGTCTTGCATGCTAATCTCAATGGAATTGGTAAATGGTTTTTATTATGCTTGATTTGCAATTTCTATGGTGTAGAAAGAGCCAAAAGATCATTTGTATAACTTTTATTTTGTATAATAAAATATCATTAAAAAAAAAAAAAAAAGTTTACATCTATTTTGTTACCTAGGCTTGAGGTATGCTTGTTCAAAATTATACAGATTTTAAGAGTGATTTCTCTCAAGATACAATATGCTGTGTAATAAATATTAAATCTGTAATGGACTCTTTAGAAATATTTATTAATTTATAGAACATTTATTGATTCATAAAATTTATTTAAAATATGCCCTTTTGCACAATGAAACAAAACCATTTCAAATGCATTACCGTGTGCTATTTATATTAGAGAAATCTATAAAAATTTTAAGATTTTTCTCAATAAATAATAATAATAAAATATATATATATATATATATATATATATATATTAACATTTTTATACTAACTGTTTAAATACACAAAATTCATTTAAAAAAATATGTTATTTAATGCAGTTTTATTTTTAGTTAATTTATGTATTTAAATATTTTGAATATAAAATTTGTTGCTTGTTAAATTAGAAAATGAAGATTTTAATTTATATTTATGTAATTTAAAAAAAAAAAATTATGGCTAAGTTTTTGTTAATTAAAAAATGTAAAGTTTTGAATATAAGGCCTTTCTCTAATATTTTATAGTTCGGAAAAAAAAAATTTATAATTTAAAAATATTCAGAAAAATATTGTTAAATTATCATTAAGATATTAAAGTTTCTTTAATTTTTTTTAACATATAATTCATATTTTCTTCTACAGGCTTTGAATTGGTTGTTACGTTGTGTTACTCAACCTATGTCTCTCCATGACTTGCTCTGGTGTTTTGTAGCTGCTTTATCTCCTGCTCCTTTTGAGAAAGGGGATGATGATGCAGATGAAGAAGGAGAGAAAAAGGAGCATGATGTAGTAAGTATTTTTTTCACTAAGAATTCATGTTTATAAGTCTACATATTAAGAGTTATGTTATTTATGTTTCAGATTTTTGTTTGGTGCATTAATTTGTAATGCTATGCTCTTTTTATAATACAAATATTATTGTATTACTTATTTTAAGTGTTATTGGTTTATTTTAATATAAATTAATTTCAACAAAATACTCTAAAAATATTAAAAATTTAATATGATTTGCATCATGATTATTCCACAACTTTTTTTTTTTATTTTTTATTGGTGTGAAAAACTTTTGCTGCAAACATTCTGCTTATCCTTTACACCACATCTTCCTAGTGCAGGGGTCGGCAACCTGCGGCTCTTTGGATGTGAAACTGTGCCTCTTTAGTTCCATACGCAAATATTATTTATTTTATCAAAAAAAAAAAAAAAAAAAAAAAAATTTTAAAATCGTTCTGAATCGATTAACAAGGAATCTGAAGAACTGTTTCGTGATTTCAAAAACAAACCAGAAATCTTGAAAAAAAATCAAAGATTTGCCACTATCCGCTAAAACAGTACAAGATAGAATAGCTAAAATATCTTCAAATGTAACATATTTGCAGGTGGAAAATATTCAATTTTCTTCTGCCTTATCACTGGCTATAGATGAGTTTTGCGACATAAAAGACACGGCACAAGTTGCCCTTTTGTCAGGTATATGTCTTCCCAAGGTCCAAAAGAAGAACTTCTAGGATTGCTACCGCTCTCGGCACTAACTAGACGGGAAGATATAGCGAATGCCATGCAAAAATGCCTTGAAGACAATAAGATCGATTTAAATAAAATCGTTTCATTAGCAACTGATTGAGCCAGAAGTATGGCAGGAAAAAATAAAGGGGCAACAACGATTCTTCAGAGTAAAATAAACCATGAAATTCTTACGTTTCACTGCATAATACACCAAGAAGCGCTTTGTGCCCAAACATTTGCGGCCGAAATAGTTGAGGTCATGAATTTGGTAATCAACAGCATCTTGTCAAAAGCACTCTACCATCGTCAGTTTAAAGAATTCTTAAACGAAATGGAGACTCAGTATTCCGACCTCCTCCTTCACAATAAAGTGCGATGGCTTTCCAAAAGTAAGGTGGTGAAACGTTTTGCTTTGTGCTTGAATGAAATAAATACATTCCTAAATAAAAAAGGCATTAATCACCCTGAGTTAGAGAACGGCAAATAGTTGCAAAAATTTTACTTTATGGTGGATATCACAGCGAAATTAAATGAGCTTAATCTAAAACTGCAAGGAAAGGGAAACCCAGACTACGTTTTGGTAGAAGAATTTGTTTGTTTTGAAGAAAAATTAATTCTTTTTGCACAGAAGATATTCAGAGCGGTATCTTACTTCATTTTCAATTTCCAAAGCATTATCGTGATAAAACTAGTGCAACAGTTGACACGAGGTACTTCAGCACAGTTATAAAAAAAATTAAAGATGAATTGGCTGATAGATATAAGCAATTCAAAACCACTCTAGTATTCATAGTAAATCCTCTCACACAAATAGTAACGAAATCCACATTGAGCTATTTGGAATTGATACTGGATCTCTAGAAATGCAATTGATCGATTTAAAAAGTAAAGCTTTGTGGAGTGGAAAATTTACAGAGTTGAAAAGCAAGTTGGAAGAGTTGGAGGTCCAGAAATGTATGTACGTAACGCAACAAAAGTGGACAACTTTAAAAGAAATGCCGCGAGTTGAGGCACTTATATTCGACGCATGGAATAGTCTTCCAGATTGCTACAGTGAGGTGAAGAAGTTGGCATTTGGAGTGCTGACTATCTTCGGATCGACATATTCGTGCGAGCAAGCGTTCTCTTGCATGAATATAATTAAAAGTAAAGTAAGAAGCCAACTAACAAATAAAAATTCAGAGTCGTGTTTGAAACTTAAAGCAACAAGTTATGAGCCAAATTTATCCAAACTTTCTAAAACCATGCAAAGCCAATGCTCCCATTGAATTTGTTTGCTCAAATGTATGTTATTTTTTATTTTTTATTTTAAGTACAAATTACATTGTTTAGTAAAGTTTAAATTTTCTACTTGAATAACCATGCAAAGCCATCGCTCCCATTGAATTTGTTTGTTATTGAAGTACAAGTTAGTGTTGTAAGTAAATGTTTAATTGTTTTAATTTTTTACTTAAATAATAAGTAATTATCTAATAATGAATAAATAGATACGTTTTCTTATGAATAAATAGATTAGTTTTTTTTTTATCAAAAAACTTTATTTATGTGAGTACTAACAGGTGGGCTAGTATTACTGAATCGGCACTACTAGTATTAAATCCATATGATTTTTAGTTAACCCTAACCTTTAAAAGACACGTGTATAAATTTGACAGCTGTTGCACTATTAGTATGTGAGTTATAGCATTTTTAGTGAAGCAACTTTAGTTAGTTTGAAAAAATGGATAAAAAGGAATTTCATGTGTTAATAAAACATTGCTTTTTGGCGAAAAAAAATACTATTGAAGCCAAGGCTTGGCTTGATAAACATTATTCGGACTTTGCACCAGAAAAATCAACCGTAGAGAAGTGGTTTGCTAAATTTAAACGTGGCGAAATGAGCACTGAGGACGATGCACGCAGTGGACGCCCCAAAGATGTTACCGACGAAAACATCAAAAAGTCCACAAAACAATTTCTGATAACCGTAAAGTGAAGTTGATTGAGATAGCTGAGACCCTAAAGATATCAAAGGAACGTGTTGAACATATCGTTAATGAATATTTGGATATGCAAAAGCTCTGTTCGAAGTGGGTGCCACGCGAACCAAAACAATCGACCAAAAACAACAACCAATTGATGATTCTAATCAGTGTTTGGAGCTATTCAATCGTAATAAACCCGAATTTTTGCGTCGATATGTGACAATGGATGAAACATGGCTCAAGCATTTCACACTGGAGTCCAATTGACAGTCAGCTAAATAGACTGCACGTGATGAACACTAAAAATGCTATAACTTCATTAAAAATGCTAATAGGGCAACAGCTATTAAATTTATACACGTGTGTTTTGACGGTTAGGGCTAACTAAAAATCACATGGATTTAATAGTAGTAGCACCATCAATGTGTCAGCCTACGAACTATTATATGCAAGAAAAGCTATTAACTGCTACCTTGCAGTTAGAGATGCAAGATTTTCTGTGATAATTATTCCAAGTCTGCTCTTTTCTTTTTTAAACACTGCTCGCCACCAGTGGGAAGGTGTACATTATATAGAGCTTATTCAAGACTTTTTATTACTAAATAAAAATATTATTTCTAGATTGAATTTTAATGATGTCAAATGGGAAAAATTTCACTATTTCTTGTTTTAAAAGTTCACTATTTTTAATTGTCATCAATCTTATGTCCGATTGTTCGTGACTTAAAATCCATATGATGTTTTTTTTTTTTTTTTTTTTTTTTATGTTCGAAGCTTTGCAGTGAATTCAAATGCCTGAAATATCACTCAAAGTTTTAACTATACAGAAATTAAATTCTACTAAATTGCCCTCAAAAGCTACTTTTTGCCAACAAGCATTGTTTATTTTTCTCTCACAATAAAAACTTGATAAATCTTTTAGGCATAGAAAAACATAATAGTTGCAGATGTAAAAAAGCAAGGAGTTTTAAAAATTAGACAAAATGTGACATGCTAGGTGATTAAAAAGCCTTGAAATGAAGAAAAATAAGACCAAAAAATGCTCTGCAGAAATCGAATTAATAACTAAATGTGGTACTGATCAAAATTTCATTTTTAAAACAAATGTGTAGATTAAAAATGCCATTTCATTTGTTTTCATGCATTTTATTATTATTATAATTTTTTTTTTCATTTTCTATGTTATTAAATTTTTAAATTCATAATTTTGGCATCAAAAACAGTCTTTGAAAAACTTTTTGCTAGTTTTATACCATAGTTATAAAAAAAAAAAAAAAAAAAATCTTGGTAATTCTCCTGTTAAATAAATAATTATATAATAAGAAAATTATCCATGAATGTATTTTTTTTTTTTTTTCTGGCTGAAAAAGATATCTGCTAATTATTGGCAGAAAATTATATGTTTTTTTTTACCTTACTATAGTATGATATGAAATAAAGTATTTCCTTAATTCAAGAAAAAGGTTGGTATATTTCTAATATATACTGTACGTGACATTATTCCTTCACAGTAATTTTTATTTTATTCAGTTTATTTTATATTGACAATATAACAGATTTCATTAGAAATAATTTTTCACTTGATTATTAGGAATCATCAATAGAATAAAATGGTCTAATATCCAAATTTTTAAATCACATCAAAGATGCTACTTCCACCTATAACATTGTCTGAAAAGAATCAAAAAGTTATCTTTTAAATTAAAAATTAATCTAACTTATCAGTAATTTTTAAAGTTTGTATTTATCAGAGAGTATCCAAAATATTAATATGTTTTTGGTTAATTTTATAGCTATCAAAGTGATCATTATGGTACATCCTCTTGGGATCTAGCCATTAATTTGTGAACGAATGTTGCCACTATTAAAGCTTATTCTGCCTATATAATTAGTGAAAGTAAAGGTCAAAAGTTTTTTATAGCATTTTTATTATTTTCCTATAGGAACTTCAATTAATAATTATACGTAGAGATACAATTATTCTTTCAATTAAAGTTTTCCTATCTATTAAAAATGCTTTATTATATTTCAGCAGGAGAAAGATTTAGGTGTATGTGAACATCCTCTTTCTGATATAACGATTGCTGGAGAAGCAACTTTTCCTTTGCCTCAAACTTTTCACTCTTTCTTGCAAACCGTTTCTGATTTGATGATGCTTCTTCCGGTTGGCTCGGCACTTCAACAGATTGCAATGCGATGTTGGTGTTTAAAATTTCACCCTGAAGACCACAGTTTTCTTCACCGCAGTCATGTGTTTTCAAATATCAGTAAAATATTATCTCGAACAGAAGAGGAAGATGACTCTGCTGTACCTGATGTTTGTTCTCAGGTATCAATTATACCTCTTGTTCTCTATACATGTATAACTAAACTTCCAAAAAAGCAACACCCTTCTTTTATAATAGTTGCTGAATAAGAAAAATTTATAAAGTAGAAATTTTTTGATGCAATGGTTTTTTAAAAGTGTATTCTAAAAAAATTAGTATTGCTTATAATTTATTGTTTCTCATTACTGGTTTTCCTTTGTTTTGGAAAAAAAAATGTATCACATATACTAATCACCCCAGAAATGGTTCCACTAACTCTTAATTGAAAAATTGTCAAGTGTACGAACATCCATCTTACTTTAAAAAAATAGTTTTAACATTGAGTTCATCATGCTTTATAAAGAAACTGCCCATTTTATTTATTATGATTATTGAAAATTTGTTGGCCATTCTTTTAAGATATAAGAAAAATCTGTGTATTAAAAAGAAATGATTTATGAAAATAATCCACCTTAGTATTTCATAAATTTCTGATATCCAAAATTAATAACTCTGCAATATTGAAATTATGTGTAATAGTTAAAATAATTAAATAAAACTTATTGCTCACAATGTGATGTATTTTTAATGTTAAAAGTTTTCAAATTTTATCTCTGCTGATTACCGCACGATCTTTGTTATTCTTATTATCTTATTTATATTACTTTTTTTTCTTATATCTTCCTAAATAACAATTGGATAAATTGAGATAAAATAATTCACATTATAAATCTCAAAACAACTCATCAAATCAAATTTTAAACTTTAGATTTATTTTTTATTTAATTTAGATAAATATATGAAATTCCAAGTTTTCTTATTAAACAAAATTTTCTTTAAAAACAAAGTATAATTGGCTTCTGCTGAGTAAAGAACTGAAAATATAATTACTTATTAATTTGAAAATATTTTAATTGAAATTGAAATATTACAATATTCATTTTGATATAGTTAACTTAATCATTTAAAAACTTATTCGATTTTTATAATGACATTTTTAAATAATTATAATAATATAAATGCATAAAAATATTAATTTTGAATAAAACTAGATTATTGTAAAATTTAAATTTCAAACTGAGCAAAAGCAGAAGAAACATTTAGATTCTAAAAATTAGGAAGAAAATTAGAAAACTTTGGAATTTAAAATTTCTATTCATTGCAATTGAAGGAAATTTGGCAAAAAAGTTATTGTTTGATGAATTAGATATTCAAAAAAATTAGTAGATTAATTTTCTCTGTTAAACTTACGTTAAATCCTCTTGTTGTATAGGACTGTGGACAATTCTGTTTGCTATCGTAATTTCTGTGATAAATGTGAATATTCATATCTAAAATTTGGCTATGAGAATTCCAAAATTCACAATGTGGTTTCTAATTACGTAAACTGCAGACACTTTGAAGTCTGCATTCTACCATTTGTATAATGATGTTAAATGACTGCAGCCTCAATAATTTTCATGTTATATTCTGATTCAGCACAATTTTCTTTATGTGAACTGTGTAATTTTTATGAAAATGTACTTATTTTTTGTCATGCAAATTCAATTTTTCTTGTTTTACCATTCTTTTTAGGAACAAGAATGTTTTTATTATTTGAGTTAACAAAAACTAGTCATTATTTAACATATTAGATTATTTCATTGTTTTCCCAAACAAATTCCAGTTAAAAAATTGTGAATTCATCTGTCATAATTAAATTTTTTTTTGCAGTATACTACATTTAAATTTTGAAAATTCTGTTTTTCTAATTGCCCATTTTGAATCTTGCATATACTTTCATAATAGGACTTATTCCATAATATATCTTTTTTAATATATATATAGATTTCTGCTGATATTCAAGCTCTAAAAGATGTTACTCCTCTTGTGGATATAAAAGCCTCGAGCCGACAAGCTATGGTAAACAGTTTGACAGACAACACAACCGAGACATTCTGGGAAAGTGGGGATGAAGATCGAAATAAAGTCAAAATGCTTAACTTATCTTGTGGCTTAAAAATTCAACCAAAGATGGTGTACCTTCATATTGATAACTGTCGAGATTTAGGTGTAAGTTTTAACTTCTCTAGCAGTATTTTTTTTTTCCTCGTTATTTACAACTTACTCTCTTTAAAATATATCAATTTAAAAGTAAATACTTTTTTACATAAATATAGATTAATTTAAAAACAAATATAATATTTTTTTGATGGAATTCAAAGAAAAATATTTAATTACAAACTGCTATTAAATGTGTCTGCTTTGAATTACAACCAACATTTGACTTACTGTTCTTTATTTGTAGAATATTATATTTCTTTTATTGATTATTTTTTTAATTAAATGAAAATTAATAATTATTTGTTAAGATATACATATTAAATTTTGACTGATATAATTTGATTCATTTCATTGATGTTATGAGTTAAAATTTTTTTAATATATATTGAGAATTTTTAAATTAAAAAATTTCAGAATTTGATGGTTTCAAAGGATTTATTCTTCCCTTTACTTTCATAGAATATGTTTGGTTTTTTTTTTTTTTGTTATCAGATTTCATAATTTTAGATTTTACTGTCTTTAATATTGTAATATATTATTTTTTATATTATTCTGCCATCCAAAATTTTCATTAAGCATTTCCATCATTAAAAAAAATTTAGATTTCATTTGTGTAAAATATGTTGGAAATAAAATAGACAAATGCAAATTATCTTTGGATTATAAGTTCTCTTTTGGGAAGGGTATGGGGTTATAAATGAAGATTATAGATAAGAAATTATTAGTAAATAGTAGAAAATGCTTACTACACTTAATGCCTATTAAACTGTGTCTTGATATTTTGAATTGTTTAAATAAATCATTTGAAAATTATCATGAAGGGAAAAAGTAATAAAATGATATCTGTAAATAGATAGAAACTATATGAAAATTAATTCAATGAGATAAAAATTAATTTTTGTTTCCAATGCAATTTGTGTGTAGAAAAGAATTTATTATTTAAAACTGACTGTTTCAGTAAATTATTTCTGATTGCATTAAAAGTTATTTTTGTTTATGTATGTGAAAGCAATGCATTTTAGAGTTCAATTTAGTTTTAATCTGTGTTTTTTATTCATATATTTTTAGAACAAAGTTTCTGGAGTGTGTTTTAAGGCTGGTCCTAGTTCAGATGAAATGGTGAAACTACGACAAGTAAGTCCAAAAATTTTAATTTTTACAGATTTTAAGTTTTTAATTAAAAAAAAATTCACTTTAATTCGTTATTTAAGAAAAAAAGTAATGATATGTTTGAAATGAAAATCTTTTTACTTTGCATAACATTAATCTTTTTAATGTTTTTAAATGCAATTCAGAAGTTAAAAACAATGATTATATATTACTTTCACTATTTATTTTGTGCGGATTAAATAGCTTTTTAACAGAAATATTTGCATTTGATGGACTTTTTTATAAAAATTGCATTATTTATGTTTTTTAGCAATTTATGTTAATCAGTTTAATTGATTTCGTAGCACGTAGCACATTTATAAACAACTTCTATTCCGTTCTTTTTTTAGATATCTTAAAATTATTTTATCATATTGATTCGTTTCACATACATTAAAAAATTTTTTTTTTTTAAATTATTATTACATCAATATAAAATTATTATTATATCAATAGGGTTACAAAGACGAAATTAATCAAATTTGCAAAGTTTTACTTTTATGGTAATCAAACCTGATAGTTGTTCATTTTAAAACATTTTGATAATAATTATTCATGTGATTAGTTATTAGTTTATCAAGTGCTTAATTTATTTTGAATAATTTCATTTTTTATAGATATTAAATATTAACATTTTTATGATATTAAACTTCTTAGCTTGAAGTGGAGACCCGATATATTGGATGGCTAAGCTGTGATATTCCTGATGGCAAGTATATCTGTATTCGATTGGAGCTCAAAGGACCTGATAACACATTGCGGTTACGGCAAGTCAAAGTTTTGGGAATCCAGGAGGGTGAGAGTATAGATGTCGGTAAAAAGGTGACGGCCGTTCAAATTCAGAAAAAGAATTGTGAAGCAGAAACTTTGAAAGTATTTAGGCTACTCACGTCTCAGGTAAGGAGGCTAATATTATTTTTTGAAAAATTTTTTTTAGATAAATAAATTCTGTATAATCTTCTTCTAACGCAGATGGCAAACACTTAGACACTTGGTCTTGAATGCCTTGAGGCAAGCTCTGCACTCACTTTGCATTACCCAGGGGGCGCGTGTAACCTGAAGATAAGCCACGGACGCGGAGTAACAATGCCCCGAAACGCTCTACGATCATATTAGACCGGGACCTACGGTTTAAAGCGGATTCCGAACCACTACAATATCCATGGCACCGCCGGGGACTCGAACCCGAAACCTATGGCACCGAGCGCCAGAGCGCTAGCCACTCGGCCATTCAGGCCCCAATTCTGTATAATTAATTTTATAATTTATTAGATTTATGATTCAATTCTGTAAGAAGGAGAAAATGCATTTATTTCTTACTTTTTTTTTTTACTATAATAAAATAAAAATATAAATGATAAGCAGCAGCTTTAATCATATTTTTTAAAAATAAAGTTAAGATAGCAAGTTTTTGACAGAAAATTTTTCATTGTATTCATTTGGTTACTATTAAAATAATTTATAATAATAATTAAAATAATTTATTTCAAGATTTATATTAAATGCAATAATGAGAAGTTATTTTTTTAATATAATAAAGCTTTTCATTAATTTATTGAAAATAATCCGTCTCAGATAAATTATGAACTTTAAAATTTTTTTTTATAAAATTAAAATTATTTTTTATATATCAACTGGTAAGATGTTTATTTTGTATTATACATTTTATTACAGGTATTTGGAAAGCTGATTGCTGGAGAACATGAATGTGAGGAAGAGTTGAAGAACGGCATAAATCAAGATATTGATAGATTACAACTTTCTCAATCACAGAGCACATTAGAAACTAATGATTTGAAGGAACACATGGTTGGAATTCTGTTTTCTAGAAGTAAACTCACTCATTTACAAAAACAGGCGAGTACTAATTTTTTGTTTTACCTTTGTTGAAGTTCACTAAAATAAAACTTGCATTTTTACTAAATTTATTAATGCATAAAATTACTTTTTTTATATTGTTTTTAATATCACAAATTATTAATTTTAGAAAATATTTTAAGTAGAAAAAAAGTAAAAATTGATAAATTATCAATAAAAAATATTGATATTTATTTGATATTTAAAAAAAAAAAAAAATTTTTCAATATATTTCCTGAATTGTAATTTTATTTACTTTCAGAAGCTTCCTAATTTATATACAGATATTTTCCAATATATAAACTGATCTGTGCATAAGCCAATAGCATTTTTTTTCAAAAAAATTTACCCCAACTTTCAAAACCCATATATAAGCAGAAAAAAAAAAAAAAAAATCTGTAAAACTATTCAGATCAGCACTAATCATGGGGGCAAAAATTTTATCAAGCAGGTTAAATGGGTGGAATATTTTTTTATTGACTTGAGTTATAACACTGTTAACCGTATTTGACGAACTATTTAGAAACTCATGTTCAGACATGAATTTTGAAGAATCAATATGATTTTTTTTTTCATAAAGGTTACATTCAAAATACTCAAAGTTAAAAGATTCAAGGAATTTTAATTCTTTATTGTTAATTTTATGTGCTAATTATTTATGGCCTTATATTATTATTTCTAGTATCCTTTTTGGTACTTTTACTTTAGCAGGGCACACATTTCCTCTTAAGAAATTTTTCTTTTTGGTGGCGATGCAACAAACCAGCAGTGTAAACAATTTTTTATAAAACGAATAACTCATTTCATGTATAAAAAGTTTTTATTAATTTAAGAAGTATAAGCTAAAGAAATAAAAACTTGCTATATTTAGTGATATTTGCTGCTGGTTTGCATGCAGCTGATAGAAAAATAATAGCCCCCATAATTTTACTATAGAAAAAGTTCTAAAATTCTTAACTAATATACAGAAATATATGATATTTGTTTTTGGATAATATTTTGGGGTTTTAAAAGGCCATTTTAGTAATTGATGAAAATTAATTAAATCTTTTAGTAATTGATTAAAAGGCCATTTTAGTTTATTAATTGATTTTCAAGGATGATATAATTAGAAATATATAATAATGAATACTAAAAAAATTTGTTAAAATGCATTAATATTTTTTAACATAAAGAAGTATGAAAAATTATCCTTTTCTAATCAAAGTATTTTGAAATTAACTATAAATCTAGTCTTTTTGAATATATTTGTATTTAATTTAATGAAATAAATTAAAATATCTTTGACTATGTATGTTTATTGTAATAGAAAATGCATACATATATATTTGCCTTTTTTGTCACTGAAACTGCAGATATGAATCATATTCGTTGTTAACCTGGTTGCTGTAAAAGGTGTGAACTCTAGGAAACTTAGCTACTCTAATATTGTGAAACTGCAATTTAAAAGGGCAGCATCTGCATTCCTTTTCACTCTGTGAGCTCAATGGCAAGATTTCCTCATCCATGGGCTATTGTATGTTTATTCTGCCAATTTTACATTACATATTCAAAATTAGGCTTCTTCAGTTTGAAAACTCAATATATTGTTATCCTGGCCATCCTCCCCCTTTTTTTTATCTTATAAGTATTAATCAAACCGACTTAAATTGCTATATATTACTTTCTTCTAGGTCTGCTCTCACATTGTCGCTGCCATTCGAAAGGAAGCATCCAGAGTACGGGATGAGTGGGAGGCTTCACTGTGCAGCAAGTCGCAATCTGTGGAAGACTTGCCAAAATCTTCAGATGCATATTGTTTCGAAATGCTTTCCATGGTTTTGGCTCTAAGTGGTTCCAGTGTGGGACGCTCTTATCTTGCTCAGCAAGCAGGGTTACTAAGGGATTTATTCAGTTTGCTGCATACTGGATCAGCAAGAGTACAAAGACAGGTAATATATCTTATTACTATTATTATATTTGCTTCTTCAGTGTATTGGGGTAGTAACTAAGTGATTGTGGATTTTGTCAACGTGTTCAAAGCACCTAACCTGTATTGTTTTCTTGTTATTTGGACTTCTGCTTTTAATTTAGTTAAAGAATTGTATTGATTAGTTATTTAGTTTCGTTTTTATGCCAATTTAAAAATGATAGAACAAGATGCATATTTCAGATGTATTTTGTCATATTATTTCAAAAAAGCAAGAACGCATCACAAACATACAAGAAGTGCTATATAAGAGAATGAAATCTTGAAAGAAAGGCAATGTCAAAATTGATTTGTCAAATTTTTTTTTCTGGTAATTTTTCACTGAAAATGCGTAATGATCCGGCCGTCCAGTTGAAGTTGATGAGACCTATATCAAGGCCATTAACGATTTCGATCGTCATAGCACAACACGCGAGATTGTAGAAAAGCAATTCATACATGCATTAAAAAAAAAAAACAATTAAAATAGCTTGGTTATGTCAAGAAATTTGATTTATGGATCCCTCATCAGCTTAAGGAAATTCATTTGATGCAATGCATTCCTTGCTATTTTCATGTATATATAGGCATTAATATATGTTGTGCATTCTGTATTACCTTCTTTTAATAGATGCTTTCATCTATTAAAAGAAGCTTCAATAATTTTTCACTATGTTTAAAAAGAAAACTATTTATTTATTCCTGAGTGTAGTTTCATGTATAATCTTTACTAATAAAAGCATATTTAGGTGACGATATTTTAAATTAATTTTTACTGAAATTATTAAGGGAAAAAATGTGTATAGATTATGTATGATTAAAAAAACTTAAGACTATCCATTCCTCAAATTATTTTACCCTTTTTTGGCTTATAAAAAATAGTCCTATTCAAATAATTGCTGTTAAATATATTGCTTAAAATTTTATAATGAGTTTTGTTTTTCAGGTAACTTCCCTTCTCCGAAGAGTTCTTCCAGAAGTGAGTCCTCCAACTTTGGCCTCCATTCTAGGAGTTTCAGCTCTGCCTCCTTCTGACTTCAGCATCATCACAGAAAGCAATAAAGACAGTAAGCAGGAAGAGAATTCCTTTGACGTTCACAAAACTGGAATTCTGGACGTTTTCTTGGCTTGCATAGCAAAAGCTTTGAATGTACAAACTAAGGTCAAGGGTTCCTCTTCATCCAGTAGCAAAGGAGTAAATACAGTAACATTGGCTACATCTATTCATCCAAGGTTTGATATTCTTTTTATGTTATTTTCTTTAGTGAATGATTAAAAAAAAAAAAAATTTAGTGTGAGAAATTAATTTTGAAAGAATTTATTAGTGTGCTTATTTATGTGTGAGAAAGTTTGACATAATAATTTTTTTTTTTAATTGTTATCCAAGTAGTTTGGAACTTTTTTTTGCCACTTTAAAAATATTTTATTATATAATGAGGAAAAAGAAATGAAATTTTTATCACTCTTAAGTGCTTGTTCTATAGTCATTAATGTACTGAAATGTTTGCAGAATAAAATATTTCCTTTTAAAATATTAATATCTGTTCAAATCAATAGTAAGAAGATTTATTATGAAAAATTATCTATTGCCGGATATTGCACATTGATTGTTAGTGCCAAACTAGTTGAATTTTTACTCGCACTTTATTAGAACTTAGATATAGAACTTTATTAGATATTTCTGTTTGAAAACGTATACTACTTTAATTATTATTAAAAATGACAAATAGTTCTGTTATTTAACTTCCTAAAAATTTTTATTATTATTTATATTGTTTTTATATCTTTTAAGGATCAATAAAATTAAATTGTCAAATTTTTAAAAATTCAAAGCTAAAAAGAGTTACTTAATTGGGATTCTTACAAATTAATAAAACTGTTACCAAAGATATTAATCACATTACTAAAAATAAATTCATTAAATATTATAACATATTTTTTAATTTTATTTTTATTGATAAAAATTCAATTGACATTTATTCAACCATCATTTTTTATGACTAAGCATGAAAGTGGTGGTTTGTTGATAAAGTTGAAAAGAATTTTCTATTTAAATAAGAGTTGACTGTAATAAAATGAAAACATTTTTCTATATTTATTCATAGTTTTTGCATTTTTATTCATTATTTTTACTACAAATATTATTTGAAAAATTCTATTGATAAGATGAATTTTCTTATAATTTTTTTCTCAGTAATTTAATAATATCTATTGAAAATATAATTTTATATCTAAGAATTTGCTTTGCGCCATGTTTAGAGATAATGTTGGTACCAGATGGTGGCTGAGAGGTTGTATGGCGAGAAAGTTGGCAGAGGTTATTATACAACTTTTAAAGGATATGGCTGCTGTATGTATTATTACTTATTCTTTAATTGATTATTGTAAATTACTTTATAAATCTAACATATTCTTTTTTTTAATAGGGTAAATTAACAGAAGCCTGGGCTACTATTACAAAAGGTGCTATTGCGGAAAACATTTTGAATCTCACAAAATTAGAAGAACAGCACCGTTCTCCTACTGAGTGTTTAAGAACTCCAACAGTATGATTTGATTTTTCCATTATTTTATAGTCAACATTTCTATGTATTTTAATGGCTCCAAGTTAGTCGAATGTCATGTATTATATAACATTTGTGGACGAAAAGTGATATAATTAAAAATAGATTATACTTTACAATGATGGTAGAAGAAAATTTATTTTAACTAAATTTTCAAATGTGAGAAAGTAGCATAAGATGACTAAACAGTTTGCTTAGCTAACTTTTATAACACTTTTTTCTCTTAAATAAGAGATATTACCTCCTTCCGTGTATAAATTGAGATTCTCTTCCCTCATTCTCCCCACTTCTTCCGAACAGTGAAATGTTCATTCTTCATTTTAATAGAAATTTAGTGAACAAATCAAATAATCTTTTAAATATATCCCTAAATTTAAAATGATCATTTTGTGTATTTAAATTGTTGCTTATAGATTTCATAAATTAACCAGAGTTATAACAGAAGATTGAATATTTCTAGTTTTATTACATTTTGTTATTAATTTTTTTTTCTTCAAAAGTTGATACAACTATTGACTGATTAAAAAATTAGTCTATTATTTGTTGGATTTAACTGGAAAAAAAAAAAACTGTTTGTAACTTTAAAAATATATATTTTTTAAAATTTATCTTTATTTGTACAGTTTTCTTATATATATAAATATATATTTTACTCAAATAATGTATACATAATTCCCAATTTCTATAGATAATTAAATTGCTTAGGGTTATTAATTTTATGCTGATCTTAACACTAAAAATAAAAATAAATCACGTTTCAAAATGTAACTAACAATAGGAAAATTTCAAAAAAAAAAAAAAAAAAAAAAAATACAGCATATGCTGGTATTTAATTAAACTTTTGTGGATTATATGCTTATAGTAAAATGCGTAATTTGACGTCATCCAGTAGAAGTGTAAAATGTTGAAGGAGCAGTTTCTTTTTTTTTTTATCTTCATGAAGATCCGACAAATTTATATATTCTTTATGGTGTTGCTATCTATCAAATATATACAATATAATCGATTTTTATTTATTAAAATGGCTGGTGGAGATAATTTTTTTTCCATATGTGCATAACTGTTCTATAAATAATTTTTTTAACAAATAACCATTTTTGATTTGTTTCAAATGAAAACTATGTCTACTGTTGAGACTATCTGACTGCTGGAAACTAAATGTATATTTAATTATTTGAGATGTACATATGTTTTATTTTATTTTTTGTAGCTGTGGCTCGCTTTGGCTTCATTATGTGTCTTGGATCAGGAACATGTTGAACGTCTTTCTTCTGGACAATGGGCAGCTGGGGGTGATGGACAGCAAGCTCAACCCCGAGTATGATGCTTTGTTTAATTCATATAGAATTTTATTTTAATGGTTATATTAGAGTAAAATGAAAGTTCATCCTCACTCTCTCTAATACTTTGGATTAGGAATTAATAAAAAAATATCGTATCTTTTTGACAAAGAGAAAATTTCACTTCAATTTTCTTTCTGTTATTCTTGAAATATGTTGTTAATTATTAGTTTATTTACCTGATCCTCTTAAATGATTTTAAAATTTCCTGCTAAATAATTTCCTAATAAATGTTTTAATTTTGGTGGAAATTTATGTTATATTTAGTTCGGAGCTATTCTGTTTATGATGCTGATAGTCATTTTTTTATGTTAATGCACAATTAAGTGAAAAATATGTTGCAGCTATTTAAGAAAAATTATAATTAACAAATCATAAATAAAAACTTACCTTAATAATTTTATAAGTTTTTAGAATGCATTTCATAAAATTGATAGGGTTGAGTATATCATGTCAGTCTATCAGCCAGCATATATCTTACAGAAGAAAACTAAATTATATTTAAATAATAATGCAATACATGGTAAATATAATTGATATTGATAAGTTTTATTTGCTGTGTATTTAAAAATATTTAATTATTCTGAAATGACATGGAATTTTCATTTTGAAACCTAAAAACATTAATTGTTCTTATTTTTTTCTAAGCAACATATTTATGTGAGACTAAATAATTTTATTTGATATATATTCATGAATTAAGTGCAAATGTTCCATAATAACATAATCTGTAGAATGTTTCCTGGTTATACTCATAATTTGATGGGGGGTATTTAAAAACAGATCATTCATTACATAGTGGTTCATGGCATGTGATAGTTTTGCATTTATAAAAATTACAAATTAAACATTTGTTAGTTTGATTTCAGTTGCAAAAATGTTGCCGTCTAGTGTTGTGAATACTTTAAATTTATGTAATATATATATATTTCTAAAATGCATTAAACTAAATGAAATTACCATTTTAAATTTATTTCCAATGAAAATATGTCTACTGTGGAAACCATCTGGGTATTTTCAACTAAATATGTATTTGTAATTTACATATGTTTGTATTTTATTTTTTGTAACTGTGGCTTGCTTTGACTTCATTATGTAATATGTATGAAATTATGAGTTAGATATGTATGACAGTATATTCTCTTATTAAAGGAAGTGCAATGTTGACAGTTTTGAGGACTATAGTATTTCTTTCCTCTGATAAATTTTTATATTAAAATTAAACCTTAATAGAAACAATTATATTAGATTAATGGTGGTTTCATGTTATACATGTTTTCTTAAAATTGACTATTTGTGAAAAGATTAAATTACCATTAAATCTAATTCCTATATTTTTAAAAAATAATAATTTTTATAGCCTTTCTGTGATAATCACGATGATTCCGAAACTCCTGCAATAATTTTGTGCTCCACTTGTGGGAATCTTTGTGCAGAGTGTGATAGGTATTTGCATCTGAGTAGAAGAACACGAAGCCATCAACGTCAGGTTTGTTAAAATTTTCAAATTATTTTTTAGTAAATTAATTTATTTTTAAAGTATACTTTTCTATGATTATTTAAAAGCATTTTTGGAAATTTTGATAAAAAAATTTATTACATAATTTATTAGCAGTATTTTCTTTTTTTTGTACAAAATCTATCAGATAAGTACAAGGATATTTTGCATTAACCCCCCCTCCTTTTTTAATATTATTAAACTGTTGATATTCTCGAGTACTTGATTATTTTTCATTGAATGTTCATATTTATGCAAATCAATTCTTTGAAGAATTCTTAAAATTTCTATTTATAATAAATCAGTTTTTAGGATTATAATATGATTGATTTAATTTTATGTATAACCTGACTGATGATTTCATTGTTTAAAAATTATTTAATTTTTTAAAAGGTTTTTAAAGAGGAAGAAGAAGCTATTAAAGTAGATTTACATGAAGGTTGTGGTAGGACAAAGTTATTTTGGGTTATGTGTCTAGCGGATTCTAGAACTCTAAAGGCCATGGTTGAATTCAGAGAGGGTACAAGAGGTGAATCTTTGTTATTATTATAAATATCTGATTATTTTGCTGTTATTTTTTTTTTTTTCAAATATTGTATTAGAATCACAAAGTTTTAATTTACACCAGATTCAATTCTTTTTTTTTTTTAATTCCACATTTTAAAAAGAAAGCTTCTTTGATTTAGAAATTTATGTTTTATTTATTGCCATTGGAAATGGCAGCTGATTTATAAAGTTTTTAATTGTATACATATATATTCAGAATGTATTTTATTTGGTGAATACAATGGTTGTTATTATTAAAGCTTTAGACAATAACTGCAGCTACATGATTATTATCGTAAATATTTGAAGTTGTGAATATGAAGTGGAAAAAATAGAAGTAGGTGAGATTACATAGTGTATGTGAAACTTTTTGAGGATTCCTACGATAAAATATATTAACAACATTTCTATAAATTTAGTCAGTCAAATTTAGAAAATAATAAAATACCAGAAAAATGAAATCTCAGCTGAATTTTCTGTAAATATTTATTTATAATAGTATACCACAACTAATCTAACTTTATTTTTTTAATAAATGGTTTACTGTTTTTAAATTATACAGGAAAATCAAATTCATCTGGTGTTTGCAGATTCTGTGGTTCAAGTAGTAGTACTGGGCTTTTGTCCATTGGAAATGTGTGCAATGAACCTGAGTGCCAAGTAAGAAATATCAATTAAAAATATTTGTCATTATAATTTTATTGTTATTTTTACCTAAAATATGTTTATTGGGAAATTTGTTAAAAATCTTTTGTCTTCTTTTCCTTTTTCTGTAATTGTCTAAGTGTTTCCTCTGCAATATATTAAAATTCAGAAACTGATTAAATGAATATATTTCAACTTATTTTTCTCTGTTTAAATTTCTTAAATTTTCTTGAGTTCTTTTTTTTCCCCCTCTGATCTGAACTTTATTTATTATTTTTTTTGTTTAGTTCAATATTTGATTTTTAAATATGGCTCTTTGGTAAAAAAAATTACAGCTAAAATTAATTTATTGTAATCTATTTTTTTTTTTTTTTTTTTAAACTAATTTAGTAAAATCATTTTTGAATATTACTTTGAAGCTTTTTCAAAAAAATATCAAATTATTATCTCATTTATAAGATTTCAAAATAACTATCTGATATAAATTAAATTATATGTGTTTTCATAGTTGTTTATTAAAAGATTTCGCCAAAATGACTATTCTTAATACTTGAAAAGAGAGCATAAAAAGCGAACTTAATTTGAATGTTAACTAAGGTATTTAAAACCATTGTCAAAGAAAAATATTGTTCACATGAAGACATTCGTTTCATATTACTTCTATAGAAATTTTCAAATTTTCTTTCTTTCTCAGGAGCATGCTAGGAATGCATGTTCAAAAATGCTGTCCTGTGGCCACATGTGTGGAGGCATTTGTAACGAGAGTCCTTGCCTTCCTTGTTTGCATCGATGTGGAGATGTTTCAAGCCTCAAGCAAGATGCAGATGACATGTGCATGATCTGCTTTATAGAAGCCCTTGCATATGCACCTGCCATACAAGTAAGTGGACACAACCAAATTGAAAACAATATATTTTATCATGGATTTTATTATCAGTATATAACAAAACCTTTTTCTATATTGAAGACTACTATTTGCATATTTTTCTATGAATTGTTGAGAAATTCATTACAAAAGAAAAGAAAAATTATTTTCAAAAGAATTGAATAAAATATAAAAAATTGAATCTAACTGTTTGCTAATTCTTTTGAATTTTGATAGCCATCATATTTTTGCTTTTGAGTTTTTATTGATATAATTTTGATTTAAAAAAAGGAATATAACATTTTAAATAGCTTATCTTAATAGCTCTTCTAAATCTTAGCTTTCAGAATATTTAGCTGAATTACATAGATGCCAACCCTTGGGCTAATCCATCTTGAAAATTAAAATAAATTACCTTATATGCATATAATTGCTTGAAACAGAAAATGTAAATGTTTAACATTTTATATGTCCTTGTTCATTATATACATTTAATCTAGTTTTCTGTGATAATGATAAATCGAGACTAATTTTGAGAATCTGTAAAAGTTCTGTAACTATGGAGTTTATAATCATATATGTATATATTTTTACTTAATAATTTTAGCTTTCCTGTGGCCATGTGTTTCATCTCCATTGCTGCCGTGCAGTTTTGACGAAAAAGTGGTCGGGACCTCGTATCACATTTCGCTTCTCCTTGTGTCCTATCTGTCAGGTTTGTAATTTTGTGGGTCTATTTTTGTGCACACTATAATTTTACAAAAGTTTCAATTTAATGTTAAATTCGTTTTTTTTTGTGGGTGTGCATGATTGTATTGCCAGGTTTGTAGTAACTACAAAAATTTATAAGTAAAAAAAATATTGATTCCTGTGTACATTCAGTAGATCACCATCAGACAATAAATTATTCTTTTAATATTCATGACAAAAAAGAATTCACAAATAAACTTTAATTTGCTATGTAACTTCTATTCTTTATTAAAAAAATTATGCTGGAAATTTCCTTTCCTCCCCCTCCCTTCAATGTCAATATTTTTTGACAGCTTTTTATTAACATATCATATTTTTTTCGAATATAAGCGGATAGAGCATTTTCTTTTAAAAATTTCACCTTAGTTCAAAAGCTTGTATATGAGCCGAAATGAAAAACAATTCTTGCAATGGTCATTATTTAACATATTGTATTATTATTTATAGTGCAGGTTTTGTTACTTTTGTGTTAACTTGGCACAAATTTTGCCAACATCAGGCTTTTTACTTTGACGATGATGCAACAAAACATCAATATAAACAATTTTGAATGTAAAAAAACTCATTTTCATAAAACAAACACCCATTTCATTAAAAATTTATTTTCATTCATAAACTTAAGATATAAAAACATGATTTATTTAGCTATATTTCACAATTTATCACTTGTGATTGTTTAACAGAAATTGCTTATTTTTTGCAAGATTAGGGAATCTCTATATATATAAGCCAACTCTCATACTATATTTTTTAAAAAGTTCTAAAAATTATCAGCTTATACACAGAAACATACATAATTTAGATAGTTAATAGTATTAGTTTACATCATTTTCATCATTAGTTTACATCATTTTCAATATAGTTTTTCATCTTTTTACAAAGATGAAAAACTATTTTGCCAGGGTAATAAGGAAATAAATTTAGGAAAAAACACCCTTTAATCGTTGTAAAATGTTAGTAAATTATTTGGTGCATTTTTTTTTTTTTTTTATCTTCATTATAATTTAAATTTTTTTTTTTTAAGTTAAGGGTTTTATGTTAGTGGTTTTCAAATTATAGCTTAAAAGTGGTTAGATGAAAACGGAAAGATAAATATCTCTTCTATCTTTAAATATAAAGTACCATAGTTAAAAATTTAGCAGAAACAGGACAACTTCTTGATGAGTGCAAATCTAATTACTATGATTTTCAAAATTATACTTAAATTCCTAACTTAATGTTAAGAGATAATTTATTTCTGATTTCTTTCACAACAGCATACTTATTTCCAATAGGTGTCTTGTTTTCTGAACATGTATGTTTGTATTAAAAAGCACTGACATTCATTAACTGCTAATAGAAGATAGTTTGATCAAAGGAAACATCAAAATTATAATGGCATTTAGTGTAATAGAGAAAAGAATTGAGGCAGTGAACATTAATAAACTTTTTTTCTTGTTAAAAAGAGGTTCATAGCTTAGCTATTACAATAGTTATAATTTTGAGGTCATTGTTCTAATTAATTTTAAAGTATCAATAAGGAAATTTTTAATCTTTTTATCCCTGTAGGCACCAATGGATCACTCAGTATTGAAGGAATTTCTGGATCCTGCCAGAAGTTTATTTGAAGACGTCAAGCGTAAGGCACTGATGAGATTAGAATATGAAGGCCTGCATAATGTGGAGGCTATTTCAACACCTGGTGCTAGGTTTTATAAAGACCCAGCTGGATTTGCAATGGATAGATATGCATACTATGTCTGTTTCAAATGTAAAAGGTAACCCTATGGAATTTTTCAAAAGTTTATTTTTATGGCATGCTATAAGTAATAATCTACATTTCATTATTATTGACCCAATTTGTTAAAGTTAAATTTTGGGGAGGATTATTCGAATAAAAGTACCATTAAAAAAGAATTATGTGTATAATCAGTGGGCAATTCCATGCTTTTTTTTTTTTTTTTTTTTTTTTATGTATCATGTGCTATTAAAGTTCCATTCTTGTACCTGTGATTAAATTCTTATACTAGAGTAGACTTTTTAAAAGTGTTTTTGACAAAAAAGTTAGCACATCCAAATAACTCTCATAAAGGAATAATATATAGTAAAGTGCTTAAGAGAACCATGAGGAAAATGGAATATATATATATATTAACCTAACTTATTGCATAGAAATAGTTAAATATAATAAATAAAACATTCATCAAAGATTGCAAAAAGTAAAATATCTGAAATATTTCAATTTGACAAATAAATTATGCTTAGGGAACAAAGTAGTATTACAATTTTTATTTTTCTGTTACATATTATGGAAAGTAATTTTTAATTGCATGTTACAAATAATAATAAATATAACTGAAAAGAGATTAATTCATTTCTTATTTGCTAAATAATGTAATGTGATAGTAAAAGAACATTAAAATAGATGCAGCTATTTTTTTAAGGTAACAGAATTAAAATGAAAAAAAAAAAAAAAAAAGGTTTTTAAATATGGGTCTTGTGTTATTATAAGAGGCAGGCAATTCTGAATCCATTACTATAAAATATTTGCATTAATTTATTTACAGGCCTATTATGGTGGAGAAGCCAGGTGTGATGCAGAAGCAGGTGCAGGGGATGATTATGACCCCACTGAGCTTGTGTGTGGAGCTTGTTCTGATGTTTCTAGAGCACAGGTGATTTTGAATTATAATTAATTTATTAATTGAAATATTCCTATTTGTCTAACTCCGTTTTATGTTAACATATGCATATACTTGCCAATTTTTAATGTATGGTTTCTTGTGTATTATACTCTGATATAGTGAAGACTTTTGACTTGATCTAACTGTGATAATTTTATTTTAAATCCATGGACACGATAACAACAATTCTGATTTTCATTTGTTTTTACAAAGGATTTTTAAACTTAAACTTTAACTCTCTCTCCCCCCTCTATTTCTGATGGATATTCACTTAGTACAAAGTTTTCTGAATTTGTTTCTTCTTTAAAGGACAATGGTGACATTGCAAACTCTAATGGTGTTTATAAATATGATATTTTATTTACGTTTTTACAAAAGGAAAAAGATGTCTAGTAATATTCAGTATGAAACTAAATATAAAAATATTACAAATTTAATTGTGACTTCAATTCAAATTTTTATGCAATGCTTTGAATAATTTTTTTTAGGAAAAAAGTACATTTGGTAAAGTAATACATATTTAATAGTACATTTGGTTTGCTATACATATTTACAATCATTGATAAAAATAATCAAGGAATGTATCAATATTTTTCATTTTGTCTAGTTAAAATAAATATCACTTTACTTTTTATGATGATAATGTTCTGTAATTATCATTATTGTCACACGATAAAATGTTGTGAAAGGTTTCATTATACCCAATTTTATATCAACATTCAGCTATAAAATTTCACATTGTACCTTAATAAAACAAATTCTTAAAACTGTGGAAACAAATAGAAAACAATATAAATAATATTTAACATTAACAGCTCAAACACTGCTAAATTTTAATATGTATGTATAGTACAATATATATCGCATTTATTTTATTGCCAATGAGATTTTATCCAATCAACTGATATATGAAACTATAATTTTCTTTTTTAATTTTTTATTATTTTTTTTTCCAGATGTGTCCTAAGCATGGTACAGATTTCCTAGAATATAAATGTAGATATTGTTGTTCTGTAGCTGTCTTTTTCTGCTTTGGAACAACCCATTTTTGCAATGCATGTCATGATGATTTTCAACGAGTCACTAATATTCCTAAAGCAGAACTTCCTCACTGTCCAGCAGGTAAATAGAATTTTTCTGTTGCATTTTTTATTGCCTTTTATTTAATCTTATTTAGGCAATAATAATTTCAAAATGAATGTAGGTATTTTACGGCTTCAAAGTTATATTGAGATATCACTTTTTTTTTTTTTTTATTTAGAGCTTTATATCTTCTCTAGTGCATAACAAAGAAATTCTGTTGCATATTTTTTAATTAAATAAAAATTAATTTTCATAACAATCTTACTATATAACTGTGGAGATAAGAAATGATCAGTTTTAAGGAGATTGTATATTACTAATCACTTTTTAATATTGCACATTCGAAACCATGGTTGTGTCTGATTATCGAGTGTCAATATAGCTTTAAAGGAGATATCAAAGATAATCACTCTTGATAAAAATTTAAATGATTAGAACATGTACATACTTAATGTGTTTACATACATTCTGAACCAGTGTAGATTATGTAAATGTCTAACGTATGCAAGCAGCATTATGTTGTTATCTGGCTATCAAGGCAAATAAAGGCTCAAATCCATATGAAAGCGAAGGTTCAATTACTGTTGAATTATGGAATAATTTGGTGATCCATAGTTTAAAGAGAAGTTATTGTATATTGATCTCGTTTTCTTGGAATTGATCTGAACCTATTTGTTTGATAATCTTCAATATTCTTTATAATCGTATATCATCAAAAATTATTTAATGAAGCCGAGTGATGTTAGGCCATATTTATTAGTTGGACTCTATTACAACTGACAAACTTTTTTCAGGTCCCAAGGCTAAACAGTTGGAAGGGGAGGAGTGTCCTCTTCATGTGAAGCACCCTTCAACCGGCGAAGAATTTGCTCTGGGTTGTGGTGTGTGTCGCAATGCTCACACCTTCTAATCACACCACAGTACTTGTATAGATCTCTTACGGTACCCACCCTTGCAGTTGTCGAGAAAGCTGTACATAAAGCTTTTGAGTGCCACATTTTTCATCTACCGTATATGTATATTATGAGCTCTGTACATAACATGTAAATTATAGTACCAACCTTCCTTGCCTACAATTCATCCATATCTGTCCTGTGATGCTCATTGAAGAATATTTTGCATCTGACTAGATTCTGGCTTCCACTTAATGTACTTATTTTCTCCTAATTTAGTATCACTTTTATTTAATAATAATAATTACAGACAATATTAATCATGAATGAGATTTACTATGTGGAACAAAAAGGATTTTTATGTTTTATTCAATCTTTTGAAGATTGTAAATGATTTTTTAACTCTAAATTAATTAATTTACTTGTTTTCTTTTTTCTGGAATGACTGACTGCATGGATGAATGCTGAATAAATATTTTTTTGAAAGTCTTAATTTGCAAATAAAAATCATAAATTATTTCCAGTCTTAAAATTTTTATGATTCTATCTTTATTGTGTGTGATATAAGCACTTCCTACACAATTTTTAATTGCGTTAGCAGGTATAACCTGGTTATACAAAATAAAACTTTTCTATTTTTTTTTTTTCGGTTGTAAATGCAAAACAACAAACTATATTTGATCAGTATATATAAATTAGATTATAAAAATTAATGAGTTATCATGGTGCATCATAAGATGCCAAGTCATTAACAATTTAAAACATCACACAATATACAGCAACCTGGTTTTACAACCAACAGTTTTTTTTTATCTTGTGTCTAATCATAAAGTTAATTCTGTAACTTTTTAGTAATGCTTATAAATCTCTAGAGGAAAAATGTTGAGATCAGATAATGAGAAAAAAATCAATCAGTTGTAAATACATGTTAGGAAAGGTTAAATATTAATGCAATGTAAAAAGAAAATCATGGGCTTTGAATATAAGTTTAAATGTGCATATGAATTTAATCACACTGCTGACTAAATATCAAAACAGAAATTATGGAGAAAATGACATTGTGTAGCTTATTGAAGTATAAGAGACATAATACTGTGTATTTTGAATATTAAGCTATGTTTAAAACTTGCTTTTTGTAAAAAACATTTATTCAAGGTCAAGCTGGTCACTTAGGAACAGCTGTGGAGTAAATGTGCCTAGAATCTCAGAAAAGAAATTTTTAGAGAACATGTTTTTAAATAGACCTGCTTAAAGACAAGCACTGAAAATGATAGTTTTCAAAATGATGACAGGTATATCTTAACAAGCACCAATTCAAAATTGAGCATTTGTTGCCAGCTTTGGAATTTTGACACACAAATTTAGTATCAAAAACATTCTAGAAAAGTCATGCTCTCATAATCCAAATAGAGTAATAATGATTGTGTATTTAATAGAAGTGCATACAGAATAGTTAGAGAACTGTAGTTTTCTAAATTTAAACTGCAATTTATTACATTTTCTCATAAGAGTCTAACCAATAAGTGCTTAAGCATTTTGAATATAATGATAAAAAAAAATATGGCATCCTTTAAATACAAACTACATTTAGTTATCTCTTATTAAAACCAATTGAAAAGTGGTTTAAAAGGAGAAAATAAACTTGCTTAGGTTGCAGAAATAATTGATAATTACCAATAACTACCTTATAGCTAACAGGTGTGCTGAAAGGTTTGTAGGCTGACACATAGATGGCGCTACTAGTATTAAATCCATATGATTTTTAGTTAACCCTAACCTTCAAATGACACGTGTATAAATTTGACAACTGTTGCACTGCTAGTATGTGAATTATAGCATTTTTAGGGAAGCAACTTTTGTTAGTTTGAAAAATGGATAAAAAGGAAATTTCGTGCGTTAATAAAGCATTGCTTTTTGGCGAAAAAAAATACTGTTGAAGCCAAGGCTTGGCTTGATAAACATTATTCGGACTTTGCACCAGGAAAATCAACCGTAGAGAAGTGGTTTGCTAAATTTAAACGAGGCGAAATGAGGACGGTGGACGCCCCAAAGAGTCTGTTACCGACGAAAACATCAAAAAAGTCGCACAATAATTTCTGATAACCGTAAAGTGAAGTTGATTGAGATAGCTGAGACCCTAAAGATATCAAAGGAATGTGTTGGCATATCGTGAATGAATATTTGGATATGCAAAAGCTCTGTTCAAAGTGGGTGCCGCGCGAGCTCACAATCGAACCAAAACAACAACGAATGGATGATTCTAAGCAGTGTTTGGAGCTGTTCAATCGTAATAAACCCCAATTTTTGCATCGATATGTGACAATGGATGAAACATGGCTCCATTTCACACCGGAGTCCAATCGACAGTCAGCCGAGTGGACTGCACGTGATGAATACTAAAAATGCTATAACTCGCATACTAATAGTGCAACAGCCGTCTAATTTATACACATGTCCTTTGAAGGTTAGGGCCGACTAAAAATGGATTTAATACTAGTAGCGCCATCTATGTGTCAGCCTATGAACAGTTCAGCCCATCTGTTATTTGCCAATATACTACTTTTTCAGTGAGTGATTTAATCCATCTTAAGTACAGTAAATAAATGCATACAATTTTATTGAAAGAAACAAAACATTTATTTAAATCATTTGTTACATCAATTATGTACAAATGGAATATATATAAAATATGGAAAAAAACATAGTGCTAATTTATTATATATTTGTAACGTCAAACAATGAACCAAATAACTAAATCACCAATTTGTTAGATAATATGCAAATATTATAATTTGCTCGACTAGCATTTTAAATAAATAAGTGATGAAACAATGATTATATAATACAATAAGATAAAAACAGGATTCAAATTAAAAAATCACCGGTATATAAAAAAAACACTATATACTTAAAAATTTCCCATTTTCTCCTTTTATAAAATTAACGAAGCACATGCAGATAACATAACTTTAAGTAATTAATGTGCCATTTTTCTAATTAATAAGTAACAAAACTTAAAAAATAAACATTTGTAAATAATAACAATAAAAAAATTTCTCTTTAATAACTCGTTTATCAGATCTTTATAAAATGCAATTTTGTGCGCCTTATATATATAAAAAAAAAAAAAAAAAACTTTTAGATGACCAATTATATCACTATTTGGAAGCATAAAATTTGAAATTTTTAAAAGTTGTAAAAAAAAGTAAAATACACGATGCTTAATTTTTTTATAGCATTTTGAGATTCTAATACCAAAGAAATTTTAAAATTATATGTGGTAGAGATTTCGAATGCAAGGTATCAAAACAGGTTCCAGATGATTTATATAAATAATATGATATGGGTAGTAAGGAATAACTATACATAACATTTATGATTGAAAGATTGTAAATAATTTAAATCTTAATATACACATATTACATAAATGATACGTTTTCTTCAGCAGGAGAAACCACTTCTATATCTTGCTGTCTTTGTGCTAAAAAAAAAAAAAAAAAAAAAAAAAAAATCAAAAATTAACAATATATAGTATATAAAAATTAAATGAAACTAAAAACCTCAATCATTATGATCACCAGCACAGAAGCATTTATTTTATTCTTTGTAAAATCTTAATAGTCTTGTGATATTCATAAAGATATATTGGTGTTAAAAATTAAATGAACTTTTATTTTTGTCTGTTTTTCCTGAAGAAAACTGAACGGAAAGTAAAACTAACACTTTTAAACAAAGATGCAAATATGTGTATATAAAGGAAAAGCTTCCATGCTTTTTGACTGATGAATTTCGCGTTTTTGAAACATTTATTGAAATTCATAAGAAAATAATAAAAATGAGTAATTACCGAAATGAGAATGATGAAATGAAATGGTGAATCATGTAAAGATTCCTGCCTGATTTTAATTTCCTATGAACCAATTCCTCTTTGAAATCCCTTTTGTACTTGAATAACAGATTTACGATTGTGTAAGAGGTCATTCATAATAGATAAGCAAGTTTATTTAAGTTTATTATTATTATTTTGACTCAATATTGGACAGAGAGGAAGAACGAGCAGTTTAACTAATTAATTTAAAGTACAAAACATATTATAATTTTTATTTTTCAGTTTATAATTGCTAATAAGTAGAAGTTATAATTAATGCTAAGCAAAGTTGGTGGTTAAACAAAGTTGTTTTACATTTAAAAAAAAAAACCAAACCTTAAACCAACATCTTTTACAGTGAAATATTAAGATAACAGTTTGACGAAGGATGTAATAACCTTTAACAGAATTATTGCTAAAAAATAATTGATAACTTCAAATATTCATAATCTAATACTGGAATTAGCATTCATCATTAATACATTGCATTATATAATATTTAAATGCTAATTCCTAATCCTCTCACTGAAATAAATTTTGAAGCATTTTATTTATTTGAATTAGCAATAAAACTACTTTAATTATTTTTTTAGCTAAAAATATAGCAGCTACAGAACATGATTACATTAAAAATCTGAAATTGGTAAATATTTAATAATTTAACAAAAAAATGCATATTACCTCTTTTTCAAGGACCTTAACAATAATTGTAAACACAGTGTGAACCAAGCAGTAACCAAAAGAAACAACACCGGCCCAGAAAAAGGTAAATGCTCCATCGTACATCTGCATCGACATACCACCTATGAGATTTCCAGCCACCATTCCTTTAGGAATTTTCAAGAATCAGTAACAAGTGTAACTTTAACACATACTATATCTCTCAGAAGTTTATTGTACAATAAATATTCAATATGAATATATTTTATCTGTTATTAAAATGTTTTTGAATTTAAGTTTAAAGAAAAAAAAAGCAATATTAGTTGTTCATTTCCTCTCGCCCAAAATACAGATAGTGATTGTTACAGACTTAGATTCAATTTAAGGAAAAATTGATAAATTTTCAAATAAATAAGCATATTTATTAATCAAATGTTTATTATTATTTTTTTGTAATATTATCCAACTTAAAAATATACTACAATTTATTTTATGATTTTACATATCATAACTCATTACAAAATGTTCATGCATTGAGAGAGAATAAATCAAATTTAAATTTTAAGGTGTTATTAGCTGAATTTTTTAACCCTATAAGAAACAGCTTTTTAGGGTAAAATGTTTCGGTGACTACATTTAATGCATCACAATTTGTTAAATAATATAATGTGTAAGATAAAAATAAAATTTATTTCAACTTGTTGTTTACTTACTAAATTCACAAAAATAATCAATATTAACTAAAAAAAATAAGTAAAATTTCATCTAATAATCATTTAATATATCAGATCTAATACTATGAAATTCAGTTTATTATAAAAAAAGAGTACTCACCTAGTTCAAACCCACTACCAACAAGCCCTTGAACTGTGACTTCAGTCCCTGGTAAAAACGCAGCAGAATGGGCAAATGAAGCCATGGTGGCATAAAATAACCCATAAGTGGGCCCTTGGAGCAACTCAATTGGAAGTACTAACCAAGGATGTGTCAAATAAGAATATGCAATGAATCGCACACCAAAGACGAAAAAATTCAATATGAGAATATTGAAATGCCCAAATTTTGATATCAATTTACCAGAGAAGAAGAAGAATACCAATTCTCCAAGAAAGCACTGCACAGCTGGTACAACACCCAGGATAATTTTAGTGGCACCCAAATTCAGTAAATGCCAATAAAGGAATGACCAGAGCAAGGCTGTGAAGGAACCAACCATAAGCACTGATAATAAAAAAGCAAGGACCTTAAATTGTTTAATAAAAATGCTAATATCTTTACAAACATTCTGGGAACACTTTAAGTTTTTGGTTTTTAGTCTGCAAACAGCTCGACCATCAAGAAAAATCAATGATAAAAGGAGGATAGCACCAGGTTGATATGCTTTCAAAAAAGAATCTCCAGTGACTAAATCATTTATGTATCCAGCAACTGGAGATAGTAAACCCCAGCCAATAGTGCCCCATAATCTCTGTTTACCATACAAATGTCCATTCTCACCAAGCTCATTAAAGCAGATAGCATCAGAAAAAGAAGAACAGACACCACTCAAACTAATTGTCATGGTTCCAAATATGAGGAAGAGCCAAAATTGATCACTGTTATATTCTGGTTGCTGCTTTCCTGTAAAGCATTCTTGTAAAACTGGCTCACAATAAGAACTACAAGCAAATGTTACATTAACAAAACACAGGGTATTCATCTTGCGATCTGCAAGGGTCATATTTTTAACATTGAAGAAGTGAGTTGATCCATTTTGTTCTTCTAAATTCACTGTAAGTTCAACCGGGTGCATTTTTTTCTTAATGCATGCTTTATCTGAGGAATTACTTTGAGGTTGAAATTCTGTGCATTCTTCACAATACATGTAGCATTTTAAGGGCTTTGATACAAGAACATCGACCATGCATTCTTGGCTTGGTTTGGATTTAAAGTAGAGGGTTGTTCCTGTCGCAGCACACTTGATGTCACTGCTGATCATGTTTTCCTTCCTAGGAATCGAAAGGGTTAATGACGAGGATAGCATTATGACCATCATGAAAACTACCATTAGAGCTTTTAAGTTGTCAAAGTAGTCAGCAATTGCTCCAAAGAGGGGTTTCAGGACCATTGTAACCAGAGGTAGAAGGGAATAAATAACTCCTACAGAAACAGCAGAGATTCCAATTTCTTTGGCATAAACTGGCAGGAATGGAATGACACATGCTAGTGCTAGAATAAAGTATTCATAGGAATTAGTGAACTAATGGTTAATTAAGGAAAAAAAAAAAAAAAAAAAGAAATAATAAAAGAGTTCATGGTTCCCAATATTCACATTGTTTTATAAGTAGAAAATTAAATCTTTCAGTATTGAAGTTTCCAAAATAAGAAATATTAATTCACAAAATCATATATTAAATTTGATAATATAAATGGGAAAAAATATGTTATCAATTATCATCAAAAATTGAAGAAACCAAAATTATACTGATATTTCACAAAATATAACCCATAATATCCAAAATCAACATTTTATATTTCTAACCTACAAAGTAAATTTCTCACTATTTCTGGTAATTATATATCATTTTACTGCACTATGTTCAACATTCTAACTTTTTTAGAATTTAATATACAATTTATTTAGCTTAAAATCATAACAATATGAAATAAATATTATTACTTTTTCCACACTTACCTCCATTAAAAAAGAAAATAATGGTATTTTATAGTCTTATAAGGAACATTTCTCAGATAGATACAGGAACAATCAACCATGTTGAATGATTTTTCTGCACAAAGAAATAAAATTTATGAAAATAAATAAAGCTATAAGAAATATATAACTATTTCTAAGAATTAATATTTAAAACAAAGCACTTATCAAAAATTTATAAATATCTAGGAGACATTAATTCAAACTCAATGTATATATTGTATCCATGTTAATACTTTCTATGCCGAAAATTTATCTTTTAATGAATAGCAAAACAAACTATATCTACAACGATCAAATATTTAATAAGTAAAAATATTTTATTAAAATTATTTGATTGTATTCATGTAATACTATAAAATGTTAAAAATCCATCATGAGTTTCGAACGAACAATAAAACGAAACTAATTTTCATTTAGTGATAACAGTAAAAATATAACAATTTTTAAGTTGCTATTTTTTTCTTACTTTTTTACAATAAAATACCAAACAGAAATGTTACATAAACATCAGCACTGTGAAACAATATGTCTGAGGAGCACCGGAATATGCGGCATGCGCTGATTTGGCGTTCAATGCAACAGTCTATAAACAAAACATTATTCCCTGCAGCAATACTCTCGTCCGATAGCACAATAAGCTAGGAAACGTCATTCCTAGAACTCATTACTAACCAACAAAAAATTATCTGATCTTCACCAATGACGACCTATTACATCTTTTAGATAATTATTATTTTTTATTAATGTGATGGGCATTTGGTTCAAAAAAATCGACAGACTTATTGATCATTAAAAGCCTATTATTTTGACAGTATCTAGTAAAGTATTTTTGTAGATGCTAAAAGAAATGATAAGAAATAAAAAAAAAAAAAAAAAGAATATTTTTATAGTAAACTTGCACACCATGCAATTAAATAGTCTTAAATATATATTATATATTTGTGAAGCATGTTCCCAAAACATTTATCAATCGAACATATTATTTGATCCTTCCTTGTTTTATATGGTATTATAAAAATGATTTTCCAACTTCTTTCCTAGAAAACAAAGTAGACTATCTAAAGTGGTGTTATCAATTTACGAAATGTTCAAGAAGGATTCATGAGCTATTGTTCAGTAAATTTATTAACTATACATCAAATAATAGTTTCTTGGAAACTTAAAAACTCATGAATGCCATTTGTTAGCAAGGTAGAGTTTTAATATGTGAATCTACTTTTTTAGCAAAAAGTTGCTTTAAACATAAAATTCTATTTTTAAATGAATAATATGATTTAAAGGAATAAGCTGCTTATTGTATTTAATAGGATTGCATTTAATTTCAGAATAAATAAATTTCAGTCTATTTTTTTTTTTTTTTTTTTTTTTTTTTTTTTTTTTTAACGAGACGGTTTTTTTTTTTTTTTTTTTTTTTTTTTTTTTGAGTTTCTTTCACCGTGATAAAACAATTCATACGATCTCATACGATTACTATTATCTATTTATCATGACTTTTCTTTCCTACTGCCTTCACATACCATTGAGTAGATGAACGCTTCGCGTTCAGGCACTCGCCATCTTTTATTCAACAATGATGAAAACAAATATCATCAAATTGATAATCGCATTATAATTAAAATGATATACTTTCACTTAAGTGGGGTTTTTTCGCCCTATTGGAAACCTTGCCATCCACTAACTTTAGTATTTCTTTATTATTTCAATTATAATTGTATTTCTTAAAACATGAAACTTATAGCTTATTTATGTTTTATTAAAACATGGAAGAAAATAAACATTTCAAAGCCTATCCACAAGCTTTTTATAGGCATCTGAATAGATCAAAATAAACCTGTGAAAGGAGAAAAAAAATTTCTATAAGTATTTTAACCATATTTAAATCTTTCAATTATTTTTTGTCACTTTCTTTTAGTAATTCAGACGGATATATCCTAATCTCTTTCTCTTTCTGTATATACATATACTAAAAGTCGTAATGTGATAAATTTAAAAAAGGAAGGGCATATATTTTTTTATTAATTTTTAAAATAACTTAAGGAGATGTAAGAAATTATTATTATTATTTACCATTATATTATTGGCCATAATACAATATTTAAAAAAACGTTGTATTGAACTTAAGCATAGAAATTGTGATTACTCAGCAGTATGGATTGCAATACCGGGATACCGAATACCGGTATTTTGGGCCATTTGTACAATTTTTGTAATACCGGTATTCACAAGTTTAAATACCGTCTTTTCGGTATTTACTAGAAATTTAGAAATCTTATCTGTGAAAAATTCTTATTCAGAATTCTTATCTGAAAACTATAAATTCTTGTCTGTGAAAACAAGGTTGTAGCTGTGAAGAAAGTGTGCATTTCGATAGTGTTTAAATTGGCGTGTTTGTTATTCATATTGTATTTGCATATCATACTGTACAGTTCAAAATATTTTCAGATTTATTATATATATACTCATAAATAATACCCCATAATAATGAATAACTTTAAAGAACATAAAAAATCAGTTGATAATACTTTGGTTTATGCTTTTTAAGATCACATTTCAAAAATTTGTAATAGTACCACAGACTGAATAGTGATGTTTACACTTTTTGTGATTCTTTATATACTGCTATAATTTATAAGTTACAAATTTTTTGTGATATTTACATTATCTAATAAAACCAGCAAATGAAAAAAAAAAAACACCCGTGTTTTCTTCCTTTTACTAAAATTTCTACTACCGGTATTAAAACCAGTATCCCGGTATTAAGATCTAAAAAATACCGAATACCGGTATTGAACTTTTGGTCCTATATTGCAATCCCTACTCAGCGGACTTCAAGTCAGGTAAAGTAACTCGACATTCCTTCATAACTGCAACGTCCACTAAAATTTATTGCACGAGATAAGATTAAGCAGTAAATTTACTTTTTGTTATTCTGAATCCATTCAAATGTAGATAGTTAGCGAGCGCTTTCAAGAAAGGCTTTTCTAAATAATGCGTGTTTTAAGAGTTCCCCCAGTACGATATCATACTTAGATTTTCGTCTTATGTTGCCAAATGTATCTTCCCTCCATTGGGGGTGAATAAAACGCATTGTCCTAAAACGTAAGTAAAATATTGCTTCTTAAAAAATTTATTTCTTGTTTATTATTTGTAAGCTTCAACTCAGGTTAATATTTTCTCCAGTAGCCTCTTGTTTATTGCGCGTTCGGATGTATCGTGCACTTGTTTCAGGAAAACAAAGCTTAGATAGCGTCGTCGGTCATAGCGCATTTTCAATATAATGCACTTTTACATCGACTATATAAAAGAAGAGACACTATCACTTCAGTCTTTATAGTCGCCGGTGTTCCCCAAGGTTCAATACTTGGCCCATTATATATATCTGGTCTACTATATATTCCAGGTTCAATACCGTTCCCCAAGGTTCAATCTTTACATTAATGATATTCTTCAAATTTATAATGTAAAAACCAGTCTTTTTGCAGATGATACAGCACTCCTCACTCAAGGTCGTAAACATTTTATCATTAGTAAAAACCTTCAGAATTATATTAATCATCTTGAACAAAGGCTTATAAAATGGAAAATTCAATTAAATGTTGAGAAAATTGAAGCAGTACTATTCACGCGTAAAAGGGTTCTTAACACTCATTCTATCACAATTTATAATAATCCTTTTAATTGGGTTGGGCAGACTAAATATTTGGGATAGATGCATTCGCATAATGCATCCACTTGTTTGTAAAAACGCCATTATGTCATTGGAAAATTAAAAAAACTCATTTATCTTGTTTATTTGCGTTCAATACTTGCATATACGAGTCCTATTTGGGGATCTACTGCTCCGTCGAATTTCCAAATCATACAAAGACTAGAAAATAAAATCCTACGTATGATTACAAATTCGCCCTGGTTTTTCCGAAATGAGGACATGCTCTTTTCCTTCAAGTTTTAAGCAATTTGCTTATAAAATTGCACACAATTTTTATAACTCCATTCCCAATATTAATAATTCTGTTTTAAATGATCTCGATTACAACATTTCTGATTTCAAAAAGCGCAAAAGGTTTCGTGCTGTTCTGAATATTATTCATTAATATTTTGATATCCTCCACTTTAAATATGGAAGAAAACTCCGCTTCCCACATGTCACTTTTGCAACGTCCCTTCCGAATGGCACTGGCCCCCAAAAAAGTTAGATCATGATAGAGGCAATGACAAGCCTTTTTTCCTCGATGAGTCGAACTCTGACTCAAGAGGACACAAAGTCTACACTGTCAAATTTCATCTGCTTAAAGGTTAATAAGAATCAATGAATTTCAGAACAGTCAACTGAACTTTGATGTGAACGGAGAAACAGACAAGATGGCTTTCGAAAAAAACGAAAAAAGATCCGATGTCTACGTCATTTCTTCTACAGAGTCGCCAGAGAAATCGGAGGAGAAAAAAAATCCTTTTGGCACATAAACAAAGAAATGCTGAGATTCAAGATCCATTTCTTCCTGTACAACGCAGGTAAACCACTCAATGTGTTTTCTTCCCCCGTAGAATAAGCATTATTTAAAAGATTTATTTAGAATCAGTTAACTGCACACGAGAGTCGGCATAACTTGAGCGAAACAAAAGAGTAAAAAGGCAAGCATGCCTAAATGAGCTGCTCTGATTCTCGATGAGTTGAATTCATACACTGAAGGATTACCGAGGTGCTCACATAGTTGTAGCCTTCTAATTCGCATTTGAAGTTACCTCATTTTAAATGCAAAAGAAAACTTTGGGAGCATTATGTTCATTTAAAATAGTTGATGGGAAAAGTCGGTAAAATTAGAAAAAAAAGTGTCAAATTAACGTAATAAGTTACAAATAATTCGTGATAAGTTAAAGTAATCTACGTATGATTTATATTTTTAAATATTTTTTTAGCCACATGCATAAATAGTTAGAAGGACTATATTTTTACGACAGAATACTCCATTTCTGGACTAAATGCGAACCATCAAGTTAGTTAGATTTCAGTATACATTAACACACACACACACACATATATATATATATAATGATGATAGTTCATGTTCATTTCCAAATTAATTCAAAAGGTCTTGTTACTTTCTCGTTTGTCAACAAAACACTCACAGACTTCACATTAAAAACTATTATTTTATTCTTGAAGTAACAAAAATTTTAATGCTTGACGTTACCCTAGTTCAAACACATGTTTTTTTTTATTCTACTTGTATTAAAAGAATTCTATTCAGTTTCAAAATATTTCTACCTCGTGCAAACAAGCTCACTTTCCAGTATACGCGTAAGCATTAGCTCATCACGTATCAGTTTACATTTGTTACTTTAAATCGTTGTTATATATATTTATCGCTATTTTGTTTACCACGGTTACAAATATTTAGAGGAATATTTCCTCTTATTTCCGTTATAGCGACCGAGAGAGGAGCATTTTTCAGGTCAAAGTTTAGAATCCAACTGACCTTCGTGCCTGATGCATAGAGCGGCAAACCAATAGTGACGTCAGAACACACACACACACATATATATATATATATGTTCTGATGTCACTATGGGTTTGGCGCTTTGTACAGCTTTTTTACAACAAAAGGAAATAAAAATAGTGTAATAGTTTTGTAAGGATCTGCACTTGGACTTTAGTTAGTATTACATTTAACTAAATGATCTTTATCAAACAATTTCTGCAGGGAGGGTAAAAAGTGCTTAATTGTTATATCCCGGAGCTATTATATTTCAAAAATGAAATAAATTTATTTATTTATTTATTAAATATCATCCAACTTTGATGTACACGAATTCTTAAGAATGTCATATCCCGTATTTGGAAAACACTACTCAGTCAATATAGGAAAATTCGAGTTCTACACAACTGCAACCTTTTTCTTTTTCACTTCAATTCCTTGTATTAGCTCACACTCTCCCTATATATATCTTGTTCACATTTTCAATCGTTTATAAAACACTTTTTATTTATCCACTCAAGTTCAAATACATTTTTGAACTTGTAGTGGATGACACTGGATGTTGATACAGTTTATGCAAATATTAATTCATTAATTAAATTTAATTCATTAATTTTAGTTTTTTTTAGATTTAAGTTGCATGTATCTACCAATAGAGGGCGCCAGATAAACTTAAAAAAATGTATGAAAATTATTTATAAAGGATTTTCTGCAATAGAATGAAAAAAAGTAGTATTGACTTTAAATTTTTTTTTTTTTTTTTTTTTTTTTAATATTTACTTGTTTTTATTTTCAGGTCTTGCTCCAGCCATACCCTTTTACGGTTGTATTCGCCAAAGAAAGGCTCGGGCTTGCTGCTGCTTCTTTGGGTACTGTGCTCACTGCTCAGATGGTTCTGTTTATTTTTACAAAACCATTTTTTGGTTACATCGCCGATTATCTAAACAGATTAAAAGCTATCATCTGCATCTTAACAGTTTTCAACATAATTTGTTACTTCTTATTACTCGCTATTCCTAAAATTGATAGAAATGAAAGTGCAAACTCGCGTACACTCTTCGATGATGGGCAACTCAATGCTACAAATTTGCAAGATGTTTGTACAGCTTTTCAAGAACATACACCAATTGATACGAATCATTCTCTGTTAGGATCTTTAAGAAAGATATTTAATGAAACGGATCTTCCAAGTACAGTATGCTTGATCTACTCACTTGAAGCAAATAATTATGTGGAAAAATGGGAAAATATTCTTATTAATGGCACTAAAAACAAATCATTTGGTTACGTACAAGTTTTTATTAACAGTGCACAAAATTATGAACTTTTCGGAATCAAAGTGACACATTTAATCTTAGTTTGAACATATGGGACAGTTGCTATTCAAGCCGAAATTCTTCAAATGATTCTGAAAAACTAATTTTTTTCTTCGAATTTCACCAAATATGAAAAGAATAAAGCATGCAAGAATTGTTTTTTATCATATGCTGCCCATTATCTAGAAACATAAGCGTTACATTTTTAGATAATGGTTGGTGCTGTGTTAATAATGGATTAAAGGACCATTCAGTAGTTGGCGGCATTTCTGAAACCAAAACTATCAGTGACTTTCAAACTTTCCAGTTTTGGATCTTTGCTTTTTTTTTCACTTTTTCAAGCATCTGTTCCAATGCAGTATTCACACTGTCAGACACAGCTTGCTGCGAAAGTATCAAAAAACTGGTGCCATTTTCGGCAGACAGCGAATGTGGGGTTCTATCGGCTGGGGTACATTTGCACCCATAGCCGGCACACTGAATGATCACACTGGAGATTTTCTTGTGTCCTGGACTGTCATGGCAGTAATGTTGCTTCTGTTTCTATGGAACATTTCTAAGATGGAGTTGTTGAAGCCCCACTTTTCCCAGAACATTCTTCGAGACGTTGGAGCAGTCTTCAAATCAAAAGAATTCTTGATATTTGAAGTCATGATTTTTATGAATGGTGTTGGAACTGGAATGGTGTGGTTCTACCTTATATGGTTCGTGAGATCTATAGGAGGCAGCGAGCTTTTATGCGGTCTTTCTCTGGCTGTTCAAAGTTTCGGTGGAGCGATACCTTTCATGTTTTTCTCTGGATGGTTTATTAAGAAAGTTGGACACTTCAATCTTCTAATAGTTGCTTTGATGACGTATGTCCTTCGTTTTTTGTTCTACAGCTATCTATACAGTCCCTGGTGGATACTTCCCATGGAGTTGAGTCACGGCATCACTTTTGGTCTTTATTATACCGTCCTAGCCTCCTATGGGAAGATGAGTTCGAAACCAGGTGTTGAAGCAACAACACAGTCGGTCATTTTCAGCACGCATGAAGGCTTAGGTAAAAATTCTAAATTTTATTTCGATATAACTATACGCCTAAGAGTGCTTTTCTTTAATATCAGTTTTTCTTCATAAACTTTAAAAGTATTTTTATTCTTTTGGGTAAAAGCTAATTTATCTTTGAAAACTAAATTACTTTAAAGGAAAAAAATCCCTTTCTCATATGAAATTCAAATACCTCTAAATTAACCTGATTGTAATGCAGACGAGACACTTTAACATAATGAAATGAAATTTTAAGTAACAGAGATTTTTATTCTCCACTGCTTGTGATATATTGCTGGCAGTTTATATTAGTAATTGCTCATTTAAAACATAATTTTGAAACTTTTAAAAGTGAAGAAACTATTTTTAAATGAAAAAGTGCGTGAATTTTTTTTGCGCGATGAGAGAATCCGCATATAAGCCAACTCCAATACTTTATATTTAGAAAAAGTTCTAAAAACTTTCGTCTTGTACACGGAAACGCACGTTTTACAAAGACTTGCAGTCCCCAGTTCAACATTTCGTTATGCATTTCAACGAGTGTGTTATGAGTAAAAGCCATGCTTTAAAGAGGCGTTCTTAATTGTTTGTATTTTTTCTTCGCAGGTGCCAGCCTCGGTTGCGTGTTTGCAGGAATCGGGTTTGACTACCTGGAGTGCCATCGGACCTTCTTCTTCGCCAGCATGTTCTTCGCGTGTGGTTCCCTGGTCGGCCTCATGCTGCGCTTTGCCTTGCGGAGGAGGACAGCGGTTATTAAGATAATATCCGTCAACGAACAGTGAATGCGCGGTGGACCCTTAAAGCTCGTTCCCACCGAGGCGTGAGGCGGCGACGAGTCACGCGGTAGGGAAGGCAAATTTTTCGACCTCTTCACACCGAAGCGGCAGAAATCGCTTTACGCCTAGTGAAGTTCCAGTTACTTCTACTAGATGGCAGATCTACTGTTGGCTGGAAAGTTGGTCAACTCGAAGCGGTGGATTTCAGCAGGTTTCAGGCGAATGCAGTGAGGCTAGTGATGGGTCAACGCTTCACGCTTCAACGCCTCGGTGGGAACGAGCCTTTAGAGAAGTAATACAAATAGAGCGCGTATCGGGATCGTCAGTTTGGATAAAAGTACTCCTCACGTGATCATACACCTCACGTGACTTTTGAAATCGTCACTGTCAGGCGTGGCGTGAGGGCTGATCGCTTTCATGGTCCCCCTATCATTTGTTTGTACGGGATTTGAACTTGGGTTACAGAAAAAATGAACACTGTAGAAGACTATAGACTATATACTGCATAAGCGGCCTGATGGCCAACTGGCTAGGGCTCTGGCCGTTGGTACCGAAGGCTTCAGGTTCGAATCCTGACGATGGTGTGGATGTTTGTTGGTGGTTCGGAATCCACGTTAAACTAAAGGTCCTGGTCTGTTTAAACTAAAGTGTGCATAAGATGAACGTAGAGCTTAGATATATAGACTGCTCCGATTTAAAATGAATTTTAGGCAAGTATTTCAGGGTTTTGTGGTTTAACATATGCGATGAAGGCTTGGCGAATTTTGCCAACAGTCTTTATTATCGGTTAATACTACTCTATGCTGTTGTAGTGAAGTGAGAAAAAAAAGGTCTACAACCATGCAACGATTTTCAAAGGAAATGATTCATTTTTTTTAGCTGTAAATAAATGTAAATTTAATTTTTCTATATATTTGGCATTTATATTCTATTCATAACTTACTTGTGTAATATTTTCCTCCAAAATGTTTTAAAAAGTAAAATAATAATTTATATTTTACTTTTTTTGTAATGCCTTATTTTTATTTCGTACAAAATGTTAAGAGTTATAAGCAAAATTCCATTTCTTGTACCTAATTATCTTGAGTTGATATTTTCTGAATAAATGTGCGCAGGTAAACGGAGCCTGTGGCGATGCAGCACCAACTCTAGTACAAAAAATAGGGAGAAAGGTTTTTATTTTATTATTACTCTTTGGTATTGGATCATCTAGTCACTTTCATCGAGAAGGGGAGGGAAGTTTTCTTTAAAACTATACATTAACTAAAACTTTTCTTTAAAACTATACTTTTAACTAAAAAAACATACATTATATTGATATAGGAAGTGACTCTTTGAGGAACAAACACACTTTCAAGAAAGTTTTCGCAACAGCCAGGAAAAATTCGCCAACTAATATTCAGCTGGCAACTCCGAAGCTCACTCTGTTTTATTACTCTGAGTTTGAAACTGTGTTTTCATTTACTCAGTCGATGATTTCGTTTCTCAACTGTCCATTGCTAATGTAAACGTGCGTGAAAGGCCTGCCATCTTTGGAATTGATAGGCCATCACTCCTTCAAAGCTACTAAGCATGTATTATCGTGGGTGGATGTATGTATTACGTAAGAATGTATGTATTATGTGGAAGCATGTATTACTTAAATGTGAGCATATATTGTAAACATTAAATCAAAGAAGTACTTTTCAATGACGTTGTAAGTAAACAATGTTTTTTTTTTCATGTCTCGTTTTCGTGCTTCAACGCGTCATTTCCGACCCAACAGTCCTATACAAAAAATTCATGTTTCATTAAGCTGTTCCACCGGTCTATGTTTGTTCCCATGATCGTCAAATCACTCCATATACATTGATCAGGAAGTAGAAAAAAAGAGATGTCTTCCGGGAAAACAATGATTAGTAACTGTCTCGCACTTGTGTTTTGTCAAAGATTGAGTGCTGACACTCGAGTGTCAGTGCTCAGAGATCTATTTCAGAATGTTCAGAAAGGAATAGAATGAGATACAAAGCTGAGATATACGGAAAAAGAAAGACTCCATGAGAAGGAACTGAAATAGAACTTATGCATTAAATGGGAAGAAACATTTAACAGAAATTCTCCAACAAATAGCTGGCTGAACGCATGCTGTCATAATTTCCACGGAATCTCTTCGTTTCTGGAAATAATGGTTCAACACAAGATGTGCAATTTCCCCTCAGAATAAAAAGGAGACAGAAGGGGAAAAAATATTGTAAAATTGAATTCTTCTATTGCGAAAGAGAGCTTTGTTCATATTAATCTAATTTTATTTATATAAAGTAATACGTAAAAATTCCTACGGAATTCGATCTTTTATGGTATATAGGGAAGATAGTTGAAGTGTTACAGATTCACAAATTCATTCTGTACTGATGATAGACAAAAGAAGACTCGATTGTTGCGAAAAAGAGAAAAACGCTGACACGAAAATGCATGCAACGCATCATGTTTATAGAGTAGTTTAACAACAGAACAACTTCAAATCATGCGAATAATATGTATTAAATAAAATGCCTAATTTGTTAATTTGTAGAAGTTATTTGATTTATCATTCTATTCTGATCAAGTTGAAATTAATAAAGAGTACTAAACGGGTTTGAAAATTATCATTTTTAATCATTGCTTGTTCTTGTCTTGCCCGTAATTATAAATTATTTTGTTAAAAATACAAGTGAAATGTAAATAAAATAAAATAAAATTTTAAGCTTTACTTCAAATGAAAAATGTATCAACAATTAAAAAGTACTGATTTAAATTTTATTTCCTACTGGCGATTCAATCGTAAGGTCGCAAATAACAATTAGTTATTAAAATTTCTAATAGATTTTTCCATGTATTTTCTAAGTTACTTTTTATTTTTTATTTTTATGGATTGCTAACTACAGAAGTATTTTATTTACTGAAATTTTTACATATTAACAACAGTGACATCCATTTCATAATAAATGTCTAAATATTTTACTAATCGTCACTTTAAAAAAAAAAGCGAAATGTCATTTATTGTATGAACATGAATTTTAATGGATAAACAAGTAATAAAAAAAATTTTTTTAAGTCAATCCCTACTTAAAGAAAAGTTTTTTATAAATAAATTTGAAATTTTCCTCTTACATCTGGCGCCATCTATTGGTAGATATATGCAACTTAAATCTAAAAAACTAAAATTAATTAATTAAATTTAATTGCTGAATTAATATCTAAAAGACTGCATTAACAACAAGTGTCTTGCACTGCAAGTTAAAAAAAATGTATTGGAAGTTGAGTAGATGAATGAAAAGTATTTTATGAACGTTTGAAAATTTGAACAAGATCTATTGAGGGGAGTGTGAGTTAATAGAAGGAATTGACAAAAGAAAGTAATTATTTTGAGAAAAATTTAAATTTTTGCAAGAGGTGTTAACTTTCACTGCTGTTCACTTGAGTATGTGTTGATAGTTATTGGCCCGCTGTAGAAATGGGTTTTTCCTAGAAGGCGACTTATATTTTTGTAACAAATAGGATTGAAAAGCTATGATAAAACATCATTTTGTGTATCATACTGATTACTGAGTCATATTTAGGCCTTTTCTAATAGAACATTTTGATTACGCGACAGCACGCGATAAACACTAGAGGTAAAATTATTTTCTAAATACCCCATTTCGCTCTGGCTAGTGATGTTTAAAAATGAAACAAATAATCAACAATTAGTGATGCAAAATCCATTATTTTTTTTATGATACTTTATCATTAATAAATATTCAATAGGAATGAATTATTATCAGTTGGTTACAATGATGTTATTACTGCAAACCTTGGGAGAAATGATTTCTTCATCGCTGTCATAGCTAACATCATTCGGATGCTCGTCAAATGCTCAGCTAACAAATTTTAACATTTGTTAGATTGCATTTTCTTTTAGGGGAGGGGGTATGCAGAACTGTCGTCTCTACAACTCATATTGCAATTTATTAATTAAGTAATATTGCTGTCAATTCCACACCACATATCATTACAACTAGCTTCTAACTTTTAGTCCATGCCAATACCAGCTGGCATACCAAACATGTATCGTCGATTAAGCAGAGACGTGACTGAAAAACAAATAATATAGAAAAAAAAATTTAAAGTCAATTCCTACTTTTTTTCACTCTATTGCAAAAAGTCCTTTATAAATAATTTTCATTCATTTTTTTAAGTTTATCTTCTATTGGGTAGATACATGCAACTTAAAGCTAAAAAAAAAACTGAAATTAATGAATTAAATTTAATTACTGAATCAATATTTGAAAAAAACTGTATTAACATCAGGTGTCATCTACTACAAGTTCCAAAAAATGTATCTGAACTCGAGCGGATGCATAAAAAGTATTTTATGAACGATTGAAAATTTGAACAAGATATATACAGGGAGAGTGTGAGCTAATAGAAAGAATTGAAAAAAAACACCACCATCACTCCACATCACGGGCTGGAGCGAGATTGACCTCCTTAATGTTGACGCTGGTGCGAGATGGACAGTGAAAGAATGAAATGAGACAGTGGAAAAAATTAAACAAATTATATTATTGCAAAGCCATTCAGCGGTATGTAACTTGCAGTTGTAATGGTACAGCATACAATTAAAATAATAATACTTAATTAAAAAACATCCAGTTTTTAAGTAAGTACCACTTTGATTTAAAAAAATGGCAATTTTTTGAAAAAATGTATACTTACATGAAAAATTCATTGTTCATTCCACTTTTCAACGCACTTTCCACCTATATTAAGGCCATATTCTTATCTCTTAACCAGCTTCTGAATTCCATCCTCATAAAAGCCTGCCTTCTGATTTCTAAATCATTCTCACATGTCCATTTTGATATCGTCAACGTCGTCGTAATGATTGCTATAAGACATTTGTTTTAGTGCAAGACTTAATGATAATTGCTCGGGCTAAGTCGGGGCTGCACGGAGGGTGTTTAAGTTGGGTTGCACCAACAACGTGCAGACGAGCATTGTCGTGAAGGAAAACGATCTCTCTCTACTGAGCCTTTTGTTTTGGAATTCAGGTTATTCTAGGTCCTGCATTGTCTGTCCACATTGACTGAGTTTCTTAGTGATAAGAAATCATTGAGCAAATACAGTGTGATTAAGAAATGCAGGGTAATTCAGCGATCATGGGACACATTTTAAGGAGTTTAATAAACATTTTTTGTATAGGACCGCTTTGAGGCGCGAATATACACACAAATGAGGCATGAAAAGAAAAACATCATTTGTTGACAACATCAGTGCAAAGCAATTAATTGATGGTGTCAATAAAGGATGATTAAATTGCCAATAGCAATCAATTGGCAATTTAATCAATATTTACAATAAATGTAGAAAATTGAGACCACCAACAAGCTTACAATATACAGGCTTGGTTAGTATACAAAAGAATGATTGGCTATCAAATGCCAAACATTTCGTGCACGCTTTCAACTTTAATGAATAGTCAAGAAACTTGGTCCTCAGTTGAGTAAATGAAAACACTGTTACAAATATAGAGTAAGGGTAAAAGGGAATGTGCTTAGAAGAGGCCAGCCAGACAACTAGAAACTCATCATTTGAAAGGTATCAGTTGGGACATTGTGTCTGGATGTTGCGAGAAATGCGTTTGAAAGTGTGTTAGTTCTTCAACGCATCACTTCCGACCCTACATTCCCATGAAAAATTGTATCTTTTATTGATTTGTACCGGCCCTCAAAGACTTTTCCATGACTGGTGAACTACTCTGTATAGTACATATGAATTTCAAGGCTGTAATTGTTTGCTTTAACTTTACTTTTTTTGGAGTAAAGATGAATACTGCCATTCCATGGACTGCTATATTGATTCCGGTGTAACGTGAATTAATTATTATAAATAAGTGAGTGTAATCCGATTGCCCCTCTGCCCCCACCCATATCTTGTCACCAGTGTCAATATGGTTAGAAAATGCATCGTCTTCGACGCTGTATCTCTCCAGGAAAATCAAAGCAGTGACTAAACGATCGGTTATGTACAATGCACACAGTTTTTTTCCTTCTGAAACTCACCTTTAACCACACTTCTGAAAGTGTACAGTTTTATAGAGAATTTTCTTGAAACTTGAGAGAAATCATTGGATAATAATGAATTCGTATAGCGTCTGTCCCCCTCGAATTTTCTGCACCATTTCATCATTAGTGAGGGAAAGTCTTCCCCTTCTTTTCTTATCGTACACATTTGTACGGTCATCTTTAAATTTTCTGCACCCTTCATGATGTTTTTCAATTCCTCCTATTAGTTCACACTCTCCCTATATATATACATCTTGTTCAAATTTTCAATCTTTCATAAAATACTCTTTATTCATCCACTCGAGTTCAGATACATTTTCATTTTGAACTTGTAGTGGATGGCACTGAATGTTAATGCAGTTCTTTCAAATATTCATTCATTCATGAAATTTAATTAATTAATTTAAGTTTTTTAGATTTAAGTTGCATGTATCTACCAATAGATGGCGCCAGATGTAAGAGGAAAATTTCAACTTTATTTGTAAATGACTTTTCTGCAATAAAGTGAAAAAAAGTAGGAATTGACTTAATTTTTTTTTTTATATTTACTTGTTTCTACGCAGTTCACTCATCTGCTAGTGAATTTCAGATGCTTTGACATCTCTTGTATTTAAAACGACTTACAGCGCGTGTTTCACCATCGGAGGGATTTTCAAGAGTCAAAAAGCATTTAAAATGCTCATAAATAGACGTTGACGCAAGTGAATGCTTCCGTAATGGCGTCTGTGGATAGCCGATAGATGAAGATGCTAGTGCGCATGCGTGGAGAGGTGATCGATACGTAGCAGATGACACAATTTAAGCGATGCTTATTGAAAAAAAAAACACGCCTCGTATAAATCCGTAATGGTGTATAAATCATGGTCAAAGAAGGTTAGTGAAATTTTAATTTTAATTTACAATTCGTATAAGCAATTTTTTTAAATGCTAATCACACATTTTTGCATAGATTTGAATAATATTTATAATAATTCATTTTTATGTATTTGAATCCAATGTGAAAGTTATTAATAAAATAATTAATATATGAAATTTCAACTTCAGATACCATTTTTTTTCAATTCTACTATTAATTCACACTCTCCCTGTTATACTTATATTTTGTTCAAATTTTCAATCGTTCATAAAATACTTTTTATTCATCCACTCCAGTTCAAATACATTTTTTTTACTTGAAGTGGATGACACTGAATGTTAATACAGGTTTTCTAATATTAATTCACTAATTAAATTTAGTTTTATATAGGAGAAAAAAATTTCTCTTATACTATAAGATATTTAGCAGGATATAAATTTAGGAATAAATACCTTCGATAGCGAAACGCGTGTAGATCACTGGAAAAGAATTTCTTTACAGATTCTTTTTTCATTCTGTGTTCTAGTCTGAGTCAAGGAGGGGAACAAAATGGAAAATGAAACATGTGAATAAATGAGTGAAAGAGATGGAAAGTGTGTATGTGAGAGAATTTTCTAACTTAAAAAAAAAATGAATGAAAATTATTTATAAAGGACTTTCTGAAATAGAGAGTGAAAAAAAAAGTAGGAATTGACTTTAAAACCTTTTTTTTATATTACTTGTTAGAAGTTAAGTTGTTCTTAGGCGAATATCTTCCAATTTGGAGTTATATCAAAATGGCTGTAGTTCAACGGGTCCCTTTGTGTTTTGGTAATGTTACAAATAGTTTCATCAGCGTCAAATGATCCTAGATCAATTGTCTGTCATAAAGACGAATAAGATAAATTGTTAAAAGTGAACAACAGTGTTTAGGTACAGTGCTTTTCATACAGTTGTGGGTAATACCTGAAGCAATAACACTATCTAACACAGTTGCAAATGTGCAGTTCTTTCAATGTATCTAAAACGGGCATATGAAATCATGATTTAATAACATATTTATGATTCTCATAAATATTTCATTTTCTTTTTTAACTTCCTTTCAATACGCCTGACTGAAAAAAATGATTGCCTTCAAGGTTTGCATTATTTTCCCCATCCATAATTTACGTAATCATCTCCCATGTTCTTGAATTGTTTTAAATCTATCTAATAATTTTACTTGAATTTTGGTATTGTTTCTGTTTCTAAAGCTATTATAGCAAAAAAAATCTTATAATAATTTGCCTTTAAATAATCTTTCTCTATTTTAAATTTGAAGGTCCTGATTTTGATACATGATAGTGTGATAGTGGGGAAAATTGGTGGATGACAGGTAAAACTGTGGTGATAGAAATTTAATTATTGTGATATTGTATGAAATTTGAAAACTAATAAAATATGCCACTAATTTAAGTAGAAATATATTTTAACAAGAAGTCCTTTTATTTGATAATAATTCCAGTAATAATCAATGTTTATTTGCAATGACTTCTTGACTATCTATTCATCTATTTTTCAATTTACATACTTTTCCTTTTTTTTTTTCCACAGCAACAAAAACTTTGTAAAACATGTCTACCAGAGTTAAAAAAAAATTAAATAGAAAATTCTGTTTACTTCATTAAAGTATTTCGTATAAAAATGAAGTTTCAGTATAGATTTAAAAACAAGTAACATAAAAACAAATTTTTTATAGTCAATTCCTTCTTTTTTTTTTCACTAGATTGCAGAAAGTCTAAAATAATTTTCATTCATTTTTTAAGTTTATCAGGTCATAATCTATTGGTAGATATAGACAACTTAAATCTAAAAAAATATAATTAATTAATTTAATTTAATTATTGAATAAATATTTGAAAAAAACTGGCATTAACATCAAGTGTCATCACTACAAGTTCAAAAATGTATTTGAACTTGAGTGGATGAATAAGAAGTATTTTATGAACGATTGAAAATTTGAACAAGATATATATAGGGAGAGTGTGTGAGCTAAAAAAAGAAATTGAATTAGAAGATAATTTCTTAAAAGAAATAATTCTGCTTAAAAATATAACCATTTAAAAGTGTTTTGTGATTAATAAAAAATACGTTTAAAAATAGCAGATTGTACAGATAATATAGAGAATACTTGCTTTTTGCTTGTTTATTAAGAATGTTTCCACAATAAAGAAAAACTCTACGCTTTTTTTGAAATATGTTCTTCTTGTAGCAAACAATGTGATTATGTTTAAAGCAGCTAATTCTGAAATTATTTAATCAACTAACTACCTGAAGCCTTTTTCTTTTGGTGTTTGGATAACTTATATTCTAATTTGCCTTAGAACAAGAAACAGTTTAAAAATAGGGTTTTTTTTTCATACCATTTAAAGTCATGGTAAAATCAGAAGTTATTATTATTCGGAATACAGAGAATATACTTGCTTATTTATTAAGAATGTTTCCACAATAAAAAAAACTCTACGTTTTTTTAAATATGTATTTCTTGTAGCAAACAATGTGATTATGTTTAAAAGCAGCTAATTCTGAAATTATTGAATCAACTAACAACATGAAGCCTTTTTTTTTTCTGTTTGGTGTTTGGATAACTTATATTCTAATTTGCCTTAGAACAAGAAACAGTTTAAAAATAGGGGTTTTTTTCATACCATTTAAAGTCATGGTAAAATCAGAGTTATTATTATTCGGAATACAGAAATACTTGCTTGTTGTATTAAGATTGTTTTTCATAAAAAACTTTATTGTTTTCAATCGTTATATTTTCATTGTATGAAACAATGTGATTATGTTTAAAGCAACTAATTCTTAAATTATTGAATCAACGAACTATGTAAAGCCTTTTTTTATTATTTTGGTGTTGGATAACTTGTGTTCGACTGAGAAACTTAGTTTAAAAAATAGATTTTTTTCATCATTTAAAGTTATGGTATTCCCAGTTAAATATGCTAGTTTATCGTACTCGGTTAAATAAACTATATTAAGTATAGTTTGAGATTAAAAATTAGCGTGAGGTATGGGAAAATTTCCTATTAAAAGTTTTTGTGACGTCACATTAGATGTAGTAGAGAGTTTTATATATTGGAACCAATATGCTAAATGATAATGTTATACAGTGTCCAATATAATAGATTTAGTTTATTTATAATATGCATACGATGTCATATATTGTGATTTTACTATGTATACCTTACCATGGCGTGTGTTGTTTAAGCATACTGTGCTGTTTACAATAGGCACATGCTTTTATATTATTGCAAAGAAAAATATAAATATTTATAATGATATGTTATTACATTATCAATCAGACGATAGACAATAATCAATTTTAACTAGTTAAAGCAACTGAAATTAAAAAAATATATTTAAACAAATTTATTTTCAGATACATATATTTTTAAGCTTTTTCTTGTACAACGCTTAAATTTTTGGCTCAATGTAATTTGTTTCAAATTTCACAGGGCCCACCTGGACCTAAAGGACCTCCTGGCAGAGATGGTGGACCTGGAAATCCTGGTTTGATAGGACCAGCTGGACCCAGAGGGCATAATGGAGATTCCGGTAAACCTGGACCGTTGGGACCTCCTGGTCCACCAGGACCACCTGGGCCTCCCGGAGAACCATTCGGATATGAAGCTAGTGCTCTAGCGGCTCTGTTCAGCCAAGGACAAGTAAAAGTGCGTGTTACCTCAAAACTATTTTGCATGATGAAAAACACTTTGAAATTTTATAAGAAAATGGCATTTAAATAAAATTGAAAATTTCAATTCAGCTTGAAAATTTTTAAGCTAATTTTTTTTATTTAAAATTCAATCGTCTAATTGCAGATGGTAAAAGTTTAGATGACTGAAAAGTGGTTTAACTGTATATTGTGTAAATTTGTAACTTTTTTTGGTAGAATAAGAGGAAATTAATCACAAAATAATTTCTAAAGTTTTGGATTTTATTATGTATTAGAAAATTCATCGGTTTTTTAACGTTTGTTCTGTATTCAAAAGTATTACAGAAACAGTATTACCTTTTGTGCTGAGTTTAGCCTCACTAAATTATTTAAACTAACCGAATCTAATTGGTTAGATGTTTAGAAGGAACACGGATAAACTATTTACAATTTGTATCTGTGATGCCGACATTAACACTTAAATGGAAAAATTTCTTATTTATATTTTATTTCCTTTATATTATATGAGATTTAATTTATCTTAACAAATTTATACAAAACATTTGTAAAGTATTTGATACAAATTAATTTTTCTTAATTACGATATTTATTTAAAATTCGCAATTTCAATATATGGTGTCCTTATTTATTTTCTAATAAATTATATCTCTATTTATGTATATTTTATCTATATTTTATCTTTTTATAAATAAAATATAAAATATTATAAATATGATATTAATTATGAAAATAAATATGAATGTAAAATATTTTTATTCTTATAGAATCTTGACACAAGTGCAAATGCAATAGGAGAAAAAATGTTTAAAAATGTAAAAAATTTCAATTATGTGTTTGGTATATGAAACAAAACAAGTGTATAATATGTTTTCAGGGAGACTTTTTAACTAATGTATTTTTTTTTTACAATAATGTAACTACAATGGCAAATAATTTTTTTCATATAATTTAAAAAGTCAACGATACTGTTTTCTCAACTTAGATATAATAATAACAAATGTACTATAAAAATAAAATAAATACCTTAAATAAATGTATTATAGCGATAAATTATAATAAGATATTAAAAACTATTCGATTTTTCTTAAACGACTGTTAAATAAAAGGAATCCATTATAAACAAGAATCATGAAAAGCAAATTAAGTCTCAAAATTTTGAAATTGCATAACACTAAAAGGGGTTATGTAATTGAAATGAGTCTAGATTTTTGCATTGCAATTTCAATCAGTTGACCATAAAAAAAAAGTAAGAAAATGCGAAGAATTTTTTTTGCATTTGACACAATCTACGTAACATTTAATTAAGTAATTTAATTTAATTTATCTAAAATAATTAATTGAGATCTAATTTTATATTTGCAGGGTCCGGACCCAGCCCTCGGAGACGAACCTGACATACTGTTTTCGCCAGACACTCCCATCGAAGAGAAGAAGAGGCTTGTTTTTGAGTTCTACGACAAGCTCATACACGAATATGAAGAATTCCGAAAACCGTCCGGAGAGAAACAGACGCCTGCAACCACCTGTAGAGATCTATTTGTGGCCCATCCAGAACTACCTAGCGGTAAACATAATGCTTCAGTTTTTAAGTTTTTTAATGTGTGATTTTTAGCCAATCTAAATAATTTTATTTAGAATCAACCAATTAAAGAAATCAATTGATATCGAAGCAATACATAAGGTTTTAATTATATATAAAAAAAGACTGATTAATTTTATTTAAATTTATCTCGAATTACATTAACTCAAAATTCTATACCTAAAAGACAAATTTATAAGTTAAAAAGTTGACACAATTTATGTTATAATTATGTTAATTTATGTTAATTTATTGACAATAATTAATGTATACCTTGTAAGACACATGGGGTTTGCAAAATACTTTGCAAATCAAAGGACAAACAATTTAAAGCAAAAGAATACATGAATATTTAGTTATAGCTAAAAAAAAAAAAAAAGCTAATTATAAGCGAATGAATTTTTATTTTATTTGAATTTGTCTTTAATTAAATTCAAAGTCGATTCATGTGTAAAACTTATTTAAAACTTATATACGCATGCACACAAAAATTATGGGATGGCATTCCAACACAAAGAAATTAAAATTGATAATTAAAATATACAGAATATATACATTCTAGTCTAAATTTCCGTGTCTTATAGCAGAGACAAAAATAATTTATCTGCACCCTGTATGTCTTATGATTATTAAAAATCATAAGACAAACAAAAAAGGACGTCTAAGGAATACATCAGTTTTTAATTAGAAATAAAATACTAAAGTATTTTATTTAAATTATTGCAAGTTAAACTCAGATCTGATGTTAGAAAATCATGTGCAGAAATTATAAAATTTATGCAAAAATTTATGCACGCGTTTTTACAAAAATATATTTTTTTTTTCTTTCTAATGCAGCTGGCAAACACAGACAGCGTTGGTCTTTCTGGATGCATTAAGGCAAATGCTGCGCAGACGTACTCACTTTGCATTACCCAGGAGGCGCGTGTAACTTGAAGATAAGCCACGGACGCGGAGTAACAATGCCCCCGCAACGCTCTACGATCTCATTAGACCGGGACCTACTTTTTAAAGTGGATTCCGAACCACTACAAACAACCATGGCACCGCCGGGACTCGAACCAGAAACCTGTGGTACCGAGCGCCAGAGCGCTAGCCACTCGGCCATTCAGGCCACCTTTACATAAATATTAGGATGATAATTTAAGCAGAAGAATTAAAAATTGACTATTCTATATCCCTTCTGGATTCGGTACCTTAAACTTTCCGCACAGCAATTTAAGTAGATCCTGTATATTTGAAAGCCTGAATTTTAAAATATTACATTAACATGAAGTTGTGCTAATACAACTAATTAGCTATTTTGGCACAATAAAAGTATGATTTTATTCTATGTGTGCACATTTTTAATGAAATTGTATGCAATGCATTACATGTAAGAATTAAATATTATAAATTAGTGAACACTATAGATGAAAAAACTTGTTTATATGAATCATGAACGATTTGGAAACACCTTTCATTTACTGCTATTCAATTTTTTTTTTTTTACGTCCAAAATATTTATCTACCAATTGCCATTAAAATATCTTTATAATGGCATGTTTATTATATAAGAACGTTGTCACATGGATTTTAAATAAACCAATATAACATCATGATAACTTGATGTTACATTAGAAAACTGTCTAAAAACAACTTTGTTGCTTAGATAAAGACTATAGAATAAAGGTTTTATTAAATAAGGTGCTTTATTTAATAAAACTTTAATAAAAAACATTACGTAATTAAATAACGTTTTATAATAAAATTTCTCAAATCGTAATATTTATAAAGTAATAATTTTAATAACAGTTTTATCTTTGCTGATCAACAATACAATTTAAACATTGATATGCTAAAATTTTTAAATATTTGTTTATTATTTTGTTAACATATTTTAAAACATTTTGTTTTCTTCTCAGGTACTTACTGGATCGATCCCAATCAAGGCGATCCTAAAGATGCAATTCAAGCGTTTTGTGATAAAGATACCAAAGCTACTTGCGTGACCGCTAAACCTGAACAGGTAATTGCCTCCTCTATTTCTATAAAGGAAGTTTCGTCGAAGTTAAAATAAATTTAGCAAAGCAGTTATAAATATTCTTATATATTGCATTGGTTTATTCAAAAAATTAATGAATAAAGTAAATGGATTATTTTAATTTAGTTAAAAATTTTTATACATAAAAATATATATTTATAAAAAATATTTTTATACAGGAAAAGATTATTTATTGTATTATCATTATTATTATTTAATAATATTAGGATTTATTTTATTGTATTGTAAAATTAATATTTATTATTTATATGTATTAATTTATTTCAAAATCGTAATTAAGAATTTTTTTTTATTGGACAATAATAAAAAATTCTTTGTAAATCATTTTATTTAAGATGAATATATTGTTATATATACTACCTTTTGTAATGATAAGTACTTAGTGCGCCAATTTTACATTATTAATGATGAACTCAAATCATATACACAACTTTAAGGGAAAAAAAAATTATAATATTTTTCATTGCTGTTAATTGACACAATGGCATCATATAAATTATTACATTTGAAAAAGTAATAATTCAATGTTGCAAGAATGAAAGCACTATCTCACTATCACTCAGTTCACAGTATTTCTATGTAAATTTTCAACAACGCTTTGAATTCGGAGTATTTTGTTATGCAATCATTTCAATATCGCTCAGTTCGGTGTGTTTGTTATACAATCACGTGGATATTGCTCTGTTCGAAGTAACGTAACCATTTCAATATTGTTCATTTCGGAACGTCTCATGTAGCCATTTGAATATTGCTCAGTTCGTAATGTCTCATGTGGGCATCTCAATATCGCTCAGTTTGGAGTTCATGTAGTCCCTCTCAATATCGCCCATTTCGAAATGTTTCATACATGCATACTTCTCAATATCGCTCAGTTAGAAGAGTATTTTATGTACCATTTCAATATCGCTCAGTTCAGAGTAATGTAGCCTTCTCAATGTAGCTCAAGTTGGAGTATTTCATGTAGCCATCTCAATATGGATCAATTCGGAGTATTTCATGTAGCCATCTCAGTATTGTTCAAGTTAGAAATTTCCTGTACCCATCTCAATATCCTCCGTTCGAAAAAATTTCATGTAGCCATTTCAACATTGCTCATTTCGGAATGTTTCATGTGACCATCTCAATATGGATCAATTCGGGTATTTCATGTAGCCATCTCAGTATTGTTCAAGTTGAGAATTTCCTGTACCCATCTCAATATCACTCAGTTCGAAAAATTTCATGTAGCCATTTCAACATTGCTCATTTCGGAATGTTTCATGTAACTATCTTTATATCGCTCAATTTGGGTATTTCATGTAGCCATCTCAATATCACACATTTTGGAATGTTTCATGTAGCCATCTCAATATCGCTCAGTTCGAGGTAGTATGTCCTGTAGCCATCTCAATATCGCTCAGTTCGAGGAGTATGTCCTGTAGCCATCTCAATATCGCTCAGTTCGAGGAGTATGTCATGTGGCCATCTGAATATCGCTCAGTTCGGAGTATATTGAAGATTAAATTCTCAAAATAAATTTATTCCTATAACAACTATCAAATCCCACCATAACCATGTATGAAACATCAGAAGCGTATAAATGCTATTCCTTCATGCTTTCAATAAAATATTATATTTCAATTTTATAAAACCATATTAAGCAATAGTGGGATGAAGATTTTCACCACATTCATTTCCCTTCATAATTAAAACTAACTATTCAATGCTTTTTCAGGTTCAGAAAAAGAACTACTACATTGGAAAACCGGAAGAAACGTGGTTCAGCTCCATGAATGGTGGATTTTATCGTAAAGTACTTCATTAAATAAAACAGAAATTTTTGCAGAAATATAATACGTACCTTGAAGTCTACTTCCCAATTTAACTGTGATCTGATACATGATACTATTTCACAATTTCAGTTCAACTACAGAGCGGATCGTATTCAGCTGAGCTTCTTGCAACTGTTGAGCAAGAAGGCAGAACAGAATGTCACTGTCCACTGTCGCAATCTCTTCGTTTACAAGAATGGTAAGCTGAATAACATGAAGAAAGCAGTCAAACTGATGGCGTATAACGATCTGGAATTGACTGCTGAAGGAAATCCTATGTTCGCATATTCGTCATTGGAAGATAACTGCAAAGTATGTTTCTTAATTTTTAAATCTATACCAAATACAATTTATACTATGCGATTAATCACACATTATTGCTCGATAAATAATTTTGACATGGTATTGTCTGCATTCAAACACCAGCAACCAAAGTCTAGACAACACTGGTCTGTTCACCTAGGTCAGTTTTATTTTATTAGCAATAAAAATCTCAAAAAAAAAAAAAAATCTGAGTTTGAGAAAAATGACTCACTCAATAGCTTCAAAAAATTTTTCATTGAGAAAAATAAATTGAAAATTGGAAGTCAAAAATTTCAGAAACGATATTCAGTGTATAATTACAATCTCAGTCATTTTATCTCTGTTAATTATAGGTAATATTATGAAAGCATATTGATTATGAGGTATTAATTTTATAAAAGAAAGAAAAAAAACATAATAATATTTTGAGATTTTTGGCGACCCCTGTATTCTAAATTTAAAAAAAAAAAAACAAAAAACAAAAAAAAAAACCCCCCTTGTTTGCTTTCATCAGTATTACATAAAATAGCATACAATTATTTGAGGGTTTTGTATGTTAATAATCGCAGTTTGACATGGAATTGTCTAGCCTTAATAAATAACTTACTGTATGCTTGGTTAGATGAAAAAGGTTCTCAAAAATAAAGAAACAAATATCATATAATTTCATCGGAATTAATTATTCAATCACGGCAACAAAAAACCCAAAACAAGGCATGTAACCAATCTTTGATGCTAGAAACCAAATAGTGTTATTTAAAATTTGAAACAACAAACACAATGTTTGTATATAAAGTGATGTATTTACATGTATATGTCGCAGAATAACTTCAAAAATATAAAATTTAAAGTAATTTTTTTTTTTTGTCACAATTTATTATTTAGCACAAAAATTCAAGGTAAGAATTATACATTTTTTTATTATTATTTAATTAAAAAGTCTTACTTTTTATTGATATCAGATTTTCCCTTCACCAGATGGCGCCAGTCTAAAACTAACTAATGCAATTAGTTAAGCTATTGAATATGAATTGCTTTTCAACTATCAGAAACAAACTTTATTGTACACTTAAAAATAAATGTAAAGAAGTTAAAAACGCATGAAGAAATCTTGGATAAGAATGATTGCTTTTATTTAGCCAATTAGCCATTAGATAGTTAAAAATTTCGAGTATTAACTCCTCACAGATATGCTTATAATAATAATATTTACTAAAATTAAATATATTTTATTTTCTGTAATCGATTAATGCTAATTTATATCTATTAGAAAAAAAATATGAACAAATAAATATATAAAATCGATACAGCCATGAATAAAAAATTAATTTATAATATTAAAATTATTATGACAAAAAATGCGAAGGGCATTCGTAGCAAGACTAACTTAATTTCCGTTTTAAATTATAATTTCTTAAGTTACAATAGCAATACGTAA